>JAHXMU010000239.1:246474-304293 GCA_019455685.1 Philornis downsi
TTCCTGGAATATCACACAGAGGTAGTTGATATTATCCCTCACTGCATGGCTCTTCCCCCTATTTCCAAATTTGGGACAAAAGACCTTGAACTTGGGAATAGGAACTTTCTTTTGCCCTTGAAAATTATGGCCTCGCACTTGGCCACATTCAGGTTCAGCTTCCACTTTTCGAAATATTGTGAAAGAACCACCAGGTAGTCATTTAGTCTCTGCTTTAGGACCAGAAGTGGCCACAAGGATATCGTCCGCATAAATTAAAAGCAGGTCACCCCGGGGTGGTCGCGGAACGTCACTCAGAAAAATATTAAACAGAACAGGACCCAAGAGTGAACCCTGAGGAACTCCAGCCGCAACCGGTTTGCGATCCGAGAGCGTATCCCTAACTCTGACTCTAAACGTGCGACCACTACGGAAATTCGCAATCAGCCTGCAATTACTGGCATCAAAAACCGAAGACAACTTTTTAAAGACAATGCCGTCTTGCCAGACGGAATCAAAGGCCCTGGCAAAATCCAAACTGGCCGCTATGGTAACATACCTCCTATTTAGAGCTCTCGCCACATGATCCCCCAGAACAACGAGGGCATGGGAAGTAGAAAGTCCCCGCCGGAAACCAAACTAGCTCCTACACAATTTAGGATCGGATCCACTCTTATGGACTGGAACCGTGGCCGATTCCTTCCAGGCAGGGATGTCATCCAGTCCGCTCGATTTCTTGTTCGGTCTCTTCCTGATTGCCGCACTAACCTCACCAGCACTCACAAATCCATTTGAATCTCCACTTCCCACAGAGCCATCAGCAGTGAATTCACTACCGAAGGATACAGCCGGGGTCTTATTATCTAATGTCCTAACTGTCCTCACGACTTCCTCATCGAAGATAGAGGAATAGGAAGGCTGTAATGCCCGAACATCCCCCAGGAAGTGCTCCGATAAAAGGTTTGCCTTTCCAAGGTCATCCACAATAGGCCTGTTATTTGCGTCCAAAAGTTCAGAAACAGAATTTCTGGTGCATATCCCGGCAGCTGCTTTAACTTTTCGAAATGTCGTGTTGTCAACGCGAATTTCGCCCAGGAATTTCTCCCACTCTTGCTGCTCAGCGACAAAAATGGCGCCACGGATTATCCTGTCCATGTTGCGAATTATTGCCCTAAGGGTGATCCTTCGACCAGGGTCACCAGTCCTGTTCGCTATCCTTACCAATCGCTTCTTCTCCCCGATAAAGTGGATAATGTGATCGGGGAGTTTCATAAGTTTCCTACCACCGACTGAAATCCTCGGAGTGGATAACTCTACAGCCCCGCGATAGGCTGAGCTGAGGTGGTTCACCGCCATGTCTATTTCTTCGCAAGAAACGTTACGGTCAATCGGAAGTAAGTTTCCACCCAAACTCTGTCGCAATTTTTGATTGAAATTCCTTTTGTTCATCCTGCTGTAATTTAGAATCAATGCGGGCTCTTTCGTAGCCATGACAGTTTCGTTCAAGACGACGTCCACTGCCCTATGATCAGATCCGCAATCCAGTGTTCTCAGGCCAGAACCGTCAGGATACTGCACTGAGAGTCCTGAGATTATAATTAAGTCAATGAATGACCTAGAGTTCAAACCGAAGCGCGTTGGTCCACATGTTGGCGCGACAGTCACATCTGGACAGCTAATCAGAAAATCGAAAAGTGTACGCCCGGGAGTGTTGGTCGTATCACCCCCCAGCTGCTGTGCTTTGCGTTCAGGTCTCCACCGATCAAGAGGTCACCGTTGCGAGCAAGGGCACGTAAAGGTTCGAAGGACTCAACGGCGAATGTATCACCAGGCCGACAATACAAGGACACTACCGTAGGTGTTGATCCATCATTTCTCGAAATCCAAACACATGTGTTCTCTACACATCCTAAGTCCAGGATCACCCTTTCGCATCGGAAAGAATTTCTGAGCAAAACTGCCGTACCACATCCGCGACCCAGTAATCTATTTTGCCTAAAAATCGAGTAACCTGCATAGTCCAAGTTGTGACATGGAGAGAGCTTGTGTTCCGCCAACAGGAGAATGTCAGGGCGATGCTCATCCAAGAACAGTTTAAGAAGATGTCTCTTGTGACGGAACACAAGAGAATTGATATTGGCTAAGATACATTTGATCCCACAAGTGCAGAAGTCCTGTCAGCGTCACTAGTAAGTTTCGCGTAGTCCTCCGAGAAACTTTCCACCCTCGATAAGCAGGCCATAACCATTTCCCAATAACCGCGTGCATTCCGCATCAATACTTCCAAATTGGGTTCTTGCCGTGCCCATGGAGGTACCACTAGTAGGTGCCGAGATGGCACTAGAGAGAGTGGGGTTCAGAGCGGCAGCGTAAGACACCCCACTTCGAATCCCACCGGAACCTCGGGGGAAGGATTTCCGTTCCGAAACACGAATTTCCTTTGTCTCTTTTCTTTTCGAGACAATTTCCTTCCTCCTAGGGCACTCCCTGGAACTGGCAGCATGATCCTTCTCGCAGTTAGCACACTTAAGCACATAGCCTTGGGAATGCCTGATCTCCCCTGTCACCGGATCACGGGAGAGACAAACCTCAGCCTCCTCGCCCTTACGAGGTATGGAACAAGCTCCTGGTCTGTATTCACCAGCGCACTTTACGCAGGAGGACACATGTCCAAAACGTTGGCAGTTGTGGCACTACGTCACCCCCTTCTTCCTATCCTTATGTATCCGGACTCTACAGTGTAGGATGTATTTAACTTTATAAAGTGCGCCGATATTGCTATCACGCGCCAAGTGTACTAGCCACTTGTTGTTCCCTAACTTGGAGACCCTAACGATGCTGAGACCAAGGTTGAGTTCGCCCAGGCCGAGCACAACGTCCTTTTCTTCGTAAGTGTCCGAAAGGCCACAAATTGCCACCGAGAAGGGAGCCAGAAAAAAAAACCCAGAAAATTGGGTTTTGTACCTACACCCCGAGAGAGTAGGTATAAAAACCAATTTTCTGTTCTGAGAACATTCCCCTAACCTTCACAAAATCGCTCAAGTTATATACCTTCACATTAGCCATCGTACGGTTGACTATTCTGATAGAAAAATTTTTGTGTCCTAACAAACCAGCAACCTTGTCAGTCACAATTTTTACACTAACATTATATGCTGATATCTCAGGTATCTTACCGCTGCTACCGCCTTTGTTGCTGTTTCCCACGGTTGAATTCGATTTTGTGTTGCTTACTTTAGAACCGCCAGCTGGTTTCTTTTTTGCCCCGGTCTCATTGGGCTGTGTTTTGGCACTTACTCCCACTCGAGGCGGATTGCCAGGAGCTTTCTGCGCCGGCTTTGCGCAGGCCATCTGTGCCGGCTGCGCACAGATAAATTTCTCATTCACATTCATCGGCTCGACATCATCCTCCATATCCAATACGGCAAATTTATTACTACCGATGCAGGGCGACCCTTTTCTATAACATCATGCAAACGCTTATTTTTGTTTACAAAAGAGGTCAAGTCCGCTTTAAGCTTAATTATCTCTTTTCGAAGTAACTGGATTATGGATTATGCCCTCATAATCCTTCTCGGCCCCTTCTCGTGAGGAGATCCGCTTCCTCACGACTGTCGGCTCCGCATCCATCGCGCAACACGAACACACACACGCAAGCTCTAAAATTATTACTTCACACTTTATGTTGTTTTCGCTCTGTTCACTGAAAAATGTGGATATTTTTCTTTTTTCTTCTTTCTCACTTTCTTCTTCGCATAAGAATGGCGCCTTAATTCGAGGTTTGGTGTTTCATCACCCAAAATGCCTTACGTACATACATACATACCTACATGCAGAGTTGTGTATTCCTTACTGCATTGCATAGTTGCATTCTAAAGTCTAGCGCAAGAGAGACAAGATATGATCAAAATGCATGAGAAACGTCTTTACCAACGGTTGTGGAGTTTGTATGTGCGTCGCACAAATGCTGAATGCAAAATTCAAAATTTTCGATTTATTAAGATTAATCAAGCACGTATTCTTTCGTAAGGTGAATTTAAAGAGCTATGCTATTTATATGCAATGTCTCATTGCGAGTAGCGAGTTGATGTCACTTTAAAGCACATCTTAAATCATTATAAATCGCTATGAATTGTTTGCGAAGCTTATTATACGGTCATTCAAACCAGTGCTGCATGTGACGAGACGACGCACGCGTCTTTCTGAGTTACAGTTAAGAAAAAACCAAAATTCGAACTCATTCGGAGCAAGCTTTCCGGTACCCGCCATACGCATGGAATAATGAGGATCCAAATTTAATCACATTACAACGCCCCATTAGGTGATCTGATACTGATCACATGAGTCTTAAATTTTGACAGAATCTGTTCATTCCTTCTTGTAGCCCCCTTTACGAATGAATCTGTGATACTAAAAACTACAACTGTCTGTTATGTTCTTTGATTTGGCCAAATGTAGGTCGAGTTAACACATCTCTGGAGGGCAGAATTTGGATGGAATCGAAAGAGTTCTTGTATCTTGTATCATACAAGTTGGTCTATCAATTGTAGTTTCAGTGAGAATACGGAAATTCGCCACAATACCTAGACGGGTGTGCTTAACCGCATTTGTTGAAATTGACCCAAAAGCGACCTACACACTTTATTCTCGATGACTAAAGTTTAGTTAGAATCAGACAAAGAACATACAAATATAAAAATTGAATAAAATTTGTTCTATTTATCAAATTATACAGTGATAAATTAAAATTATTTTCTTGAACACGTTTTCGCATAAAATTTATGTAACATTTTCGATGATGAACAGAAAACCGTAAATGGAATTGTCTTTTCAAATATTTGTCAAGGAGTATCGTTTTGAAATTGTTAGGGTATTTCAAAATGAACTTGTTTCGTGCTTTACTATTGATATTGTAGAATTGATCCTTTTGGGTTTCTTATATCGCCGTAAAAATTAAATGACAATTATTTTGCATGATATTCTTAATAAAATATTTAAACAATTTATTCGATTTTATTTGTATTGCTTGTTCGGCTTGAGGTCATCCATGTTAAAAATTGAAATTTTTTGAAAAACTTAAGAATTATTAAAAAGTTTTATTAAATACACCTCTGGTGATGATTGATCGCAGTGGCGCGATGGTTGGTATACGCATCATACGCATGATCTAGGGTCCAATCCCCCACCTATCTGTCTGACGAAGACGTCGAGAAATCGACAAATCTTGTAAATGCTCCACAAATTGTGACATTCGGAATCGACGTTAAGCTGTAGGTTCGTTTGAGTGAGTTTAAAACTAGAATGCGTGTAATCTCACTGAATAAGCAAGATGACAGTAGATTTGTTTTGTTTATATAAAAAATATGAGATGCAGACTCCTTTTTTAAATTTGTTTTCTCAAATTTCGCCTTTCAACGTTATTCTTCTTATCATATTTGTTTCGTCAACAGTTTCATTTTCTAATGTGATAAAAAACGTGGGACTGTATGGATCGAAATTTTCAGCAATTTGCGCAATGTCATACTTTTAGTATTTATATGAGTTTGCTTCAGGATATTGTAATTTATTCTTAACAATTTACACTGCATAATTGGCCAATCATCTACTATTTGAAAGTATGAAGTGAAGTTTTACTACATTTTTGAATCATTCTATATCATATAAATATTAAAGGAACCTAAATGATTCGCTATTAATTGATTTGTACTGTGACTAGTCGGAATAGTACGTACAAGACACGGCGCTCGAACCAATTAAAAAGTTTGTAATTTTGTCATTGTCATCCATTGGCAATATAGCAAATGAAGTTGAGAGCTTTTTCCTGTAACAAAAGTACCTTTGGCGCAGGTGTTAAATTTTACACTTTTTGTATTTTGAGGGGCTTCAATCGTAGTTCTTTTTCACGTCCTATGCTACAAGCAGACACATTGACTTTTTCCGCCAATTGAACCGCGCTTTGCCGTGGATTACGTTGATTTCTGGTCTCCAGATTTCGAACCATTTCTGGCAATATTGTGGTTTTTGGATATCCATCTCCATGACGTATTTTGATGCTACCGGTATGATTGTAACGTGCATTAAATGCCGTTGGTCATTAATGATGGCTCGTTGCAATTTTCGAGTCAAATACAAGCAATAACACTTACGTTTGAATTCCATTTTTTACATGCTTCGTAAAACGATATGCTTTCGTAGGCTTGTAAACAGCATTACAGGCTGACGCTTGTAAAAAAATGAGCGCGCTGTCATTAGTCGTTTAGTTGCTACAGCAGCGTAAAATTCATTCTGTTAGTTAAAAGATGTTTCGTTAATTTAAATGCCGATGTTGTTTGATTTTGCCACATGTCAGAGAAGATTTAGAAAATTTTGTCAATTTCACAATGTTTGTTCGCTTAACGCTCAATTTAAAAAAAGATAATAGTGGGTTAATAGTCTTGTGAAACTTGTACCTATATATGTATGATAGACTACTTGATCTGGTGATTTTGTTTTTCATGACATTTGCATTATATACAATCCTAGCTTTTTGTGTTTTTTGTACATTCGGCAAACGAAATGACAAATGAATTTATAGAAATTAGTTATAATTAAAATTTTAAAAATTAATAACTTATAGATACAATCCTAAGTAACAAAAGATATACTATATGATACGTAGTAAATAGTTCAACAAATCGTAAAGGATATAATATCGAAAATGTCTTACTTTGTCACATATACTGGTATGTTTAGTGTTGTAAAGTTGTGTCTTTGATGATTTCGTCTGGAACTTAGATTTAAGCATTGGCACTTTATGACACTGGGTTGTAATCTATTTTTATCATAACTCCGAGTATTGCATAGTCATATAAAGATTTATCTTTGATTTTGGACAGACTAATGACTAAAAGTGAGTCTCGGCTCTGTATTAAAATATCGCATATCGGTAGTGAATTGAAATGAGAGAGAATTTATTTAATTTATTGATATTGGTAAAGATATAGTAATTGCATTTAATACTAAAATTCACGCTTGATTTACAATGGATGATCCAATTCCAATGAGTTGTAGTTTATATGTTTTTAATCAATATTTTCCGGGAAGAAACTGTCCATTTTTTGTGGCAGAGTGTCTAAGCCGAAACCGGCAAACTATATTTTTTTTTGGTCGGAACCGTTCTTATTTCGCTTCGGTTAACCGGTTTTTAAAAAATTACAAGAATGCTTTAAAAATAGTTTTGTATTGGACAAACTATAATTTAAAATTTAGGATTAAAATTACTAGAATCAGTGTCTGACCGTTTTAATACA
This sequence comes from Philornis downsi, assembly GCA_019455685.1. Taxonomy (NCBI): domain Eukaryota; kingdom Metazoa; phylum Arthropoda; class Insecta; order Diptera; family Muscidae; genus Philornis; species Philornis downsi. The sequence continues at coordinate 253,743 of JAHXMU010000239.1, forward strand.
AGGCATTGATTTTGAACCAATATATTGATCATAAGCACAAAACGAAGGTATTGTTGCATGCTAAGGCCTTATGAGATCATGGTGTTGTCGGTATTAGTATAAATAACGTATTTTCCAAGTCGTTCTTCGACAGTTTTAGATTTTGCATTAATTTGTATTAGCATAATTCATTGAGAACGTAGATATAAGCGAAATTGTGTCAAAACTATTTTCATGCTTGATCTACAATCAATATAAACGCCATTATAGAATAGATTTGTATAATACGAGAGCAGTCCCAAAACTAGCCGACCTAACAAAGAAGGCACAAAGAAATTGGGAAACATTTTCTTTATTTTTCAACATAAACCCTTTTAGCTCGATACAATTTTTCCAGCGATATTCAATAGTTTCTATAGGCGCTTTATAGTAAGAATTATCAAACTCTTTAAAATAGCCACAAACTCCACTTTCTTTTCCGGTTTGAAAATAAAAAATATTCCGAGGGAGCTAAATCTGGCAAGTAAGGTGCGAGCTTTAATTCATAAATTTTGCCCACTGCAATAGTGAATGTGCTGGAGCATTTTCTTGATGAAACAACATTTTCTTTTTCACCAAATGCGGCCTTTTTTCCATACCATTCCTTTCTGAAGGTAACCAATAACAATAATCCCTTGCGCATCCCAGAAAACAGACTACAGACGGAACCGTTTTCGTCTCCTTTGGACACGATTCTCCCATTCAAGTTCGCTGCTTTGACAGACTTTATTTTTCGGCTGACTGCAGAAGCCGTTTTTCTTTTTCGAAAATAATACAGCATAATATGCTTAAAACGGCTCATTTTTTCCACTTTTTAAAACTTTTTTTAAAACGCTATAACCACTTATGACTAGAACGAGAACACAAGTAAACAATATAGGTAGTAAACAGTTATTATATTGTTTGAAGGAACTCTACGTCATGAGAAGTGACGTATGGCCAACTAACGAATTAATCGAAGAACAAATTTCTAACGTACTTCAAGTACAATATCAAAACCGGAACGAAACTGAACTTGCGTAAAGGTCCCTAATATTTATACCGGTTATCCATTGTTCGGTTTCAAAAGTACAGTAATTTGGATGAAACTTTTATTTTATTATAATGTTTGGTTGGACCTTACCATTATGTACGAAATACAATGCCATTTCAATGACCGCCTCTGAATTTGTTGCAGCAGAGTATCTTTTTGAGCTAGTTTTCGACCATTTTTTCACACATTTCAGACGGTATGTCGGCGATAACTTCACGAATGTTGGTTTTTAAATGCTGCAACGTTTGGGGATTATCCCCGTAAACACGGTCCTTGACGTAACTCCACAAAAAATGGCGTCAAGTCGCATAGCCATGATGACCAATTGACGTCACCAAAAGTTTAAATCACGCTTTCTGAAAACTTTTTATGCAATAAAGCCAATATCGGTCGTGTTGTGTGGCTCGTGGCACCGTTTTGTTGAAACCACATAATATTCAGTTGATAATCTTGAATTGCTAGTTACAAAAACTCAGTTATCACACGGCCATAGCACTCTGAATTGAAATTCAGATTATCCGCCACTCTTTCACTAACAGAATCGATATTTTCGGCAGTGCGTGCATAGCGATGATGCACAGGCCTAACCACATCTGTAGCGCTTCCAATCTCTTTAAATTTCTTTACAATCTTGGCAATTCCTTGGTCAATAGGTCGATTATGACGACCATAATCATCACGTAATGCATGAAAAGTGGCCACGTTTGAATCACCACTTTTGTAGTAAGTTTTAACTATTTTTACGCATTCTTCGGTTGTTGAACGATCCATATTCGTATATGGCAAACCTCTCACTAAATAAATAACACTTCAGATGACAGGTATTTTACAACTGACAGATTTGCCAGACCGGCGGTTTTGAAAACACTAAATGGATAGCCCTGTATTTAATTATTTTTCTTAATTTGTCTTTTTTTTATCTTGCACTTTGTTTTTTTATTTTACGTTTTCTTTGTCCAAATTGTAACTTGTAGTTAACTTCACTATTTTCTTTTAAGTTTCTTAACAAAAGCAGTTTCTTAATTTATTGATTTTATTTTTATACTTTTGTTGTAATACACGAAAGGTGTAATACACGAAAAGTAGTAAGTTTTAACTATTTTTACGCGTTTTCCAATTGTTAAACGATCCATATTCGTATATGGCAAACCTCCCACTAAATAAATAACACTTCAGATGACAGGTATTTAACAGTTGACAGATTTGCCAGACTGGCAGTTTTGAAAACACTAAATGGGTAGCCCTCTATTTAAGTGCTCCTCTTAATTTGTTTTTTTTTTTATTTTATGTTTTCTTTGTCCAAATTTTAACTTGTAGTTAACTTCACTGTTATCTCTTAAGTTTCTTAACAAAAGCAATCTCTTTATTGATTTTATTTTTAACTTTTGTTATTTGATATTTTCTACTTATTTGTATTATTTTCGTCCGAAATAAATTACTAGTCTGTCTAATATAAACTGATTGCCTTGTAGCCATTAGATTAAGATTTACCTTAACGCAACGTTGCATCTGATTGACATTTTCATACCTTCAACAAGTTGAATATGTGTTCGATATTATATTCTATAACGATTTTTTTGGAGAAATAAAAAAGAAGTCCCAAAGAGTGTTTAACGTTTTGCTAGTTTTAAAATACGTTTTGTGCATTTCCTCTTCTCTTTTTCGTTTACTTTCAGGATGAGACTCCTCAGGGATTTTTTGATGATCATGGTCTTGGCTAACTGGAATTACCACAGTTCTCGTTATTTGGTACCACAACCATCTCAACCATCTAGTAACTGCTGTCCTTAATCATATATTCGAAAAAAAGATGAACTTACAAAAAAAAAAAGTAATAATAAATAAAAATAGAAATAGAAATAAAAAGACAACATATTTTTGAAAATTTTTTCCATTAATTTAAACATATTTCTTTATTGAGGTGTGCTTTTATACAAACCAAAATACAATAAATCCCCATAAATCTTACAATCTTTATGATATAGTATTATTATTATTACCTAAAAAATAAACAAAACCAATGGCCTTAATTGTTCTTAAGTTTCTAACGATTTTATTATTTGTTTCTGTTATTTTCTGTTTCTTTTATTTCACATTCGCACAAACTTTCTAACTGAAAGACCTGTCTTATCTCGTTCATACCCAAAATTGTAATCATTCCTAGTTTAAGTTTGTTGGCGAATTTCAGTATCTTCACATTTATAATATATTTTGTATCCAAATTTATCTTAAATAAGTGTATGTTTGAATAAAATTAAATAAATATTTGCTCAAACACACCATAATGTTTCTCAATTTAGCTGTGATTAAAGTTTGGGTTTAGCCTGGTCCGATTGGTGGGAGGGTATAAGGAATTCAATTTACAGTCATAATGTGAGGGGTGTCAGAAGGGGTGTGGCAAATTGATTTGTTCTTACTAATTGATGTAATCTTTCATTTCGTTGGGTGAAGGAGTAAAAATGGACTGAATGAAAGTATAAAAAAGCAGCGAAATTGTAACTTTCTTAAGTACTCCGTTTGGGAAATGTAGGGGGACCACCGATTTCAGCTGAATCGGTTAATTTGTATGTGTGGCGTGACAGTGCAATCTATTTTCATTCGCAATACTAAATACCTGATCCGTGCTCAATTATTCTGAATATGGTACAATTAAAAGAATCTAGGAATGTGTAATTTAGATAAGGTAAGTTGTATGTGAGGTATGGGAGAGAGGGCGTGGTTATTTGACCAATTTTTCCGCATTTTACGTAGCATTATAACTCAATGTAATTTATCTCAGGCTACGAATTCTGTGGGAGGTATTAGAATGAGCGTGGTGGCGTCGCCAATTTTGTGTCTTAGAAATTATTTTAATTAAGTTAGACATATGACAAATTTGGAGTTTGACATAACTAATTGAGAGATATGAAAGTAAGAATATGATGGTTAAATCGGTCAGATGTGCAGGAGCTATCAGAATGGGCGTAGTTACTTGACCAAATTTTCTGCGATTTTATAGAGAATTATAAAACTATGTGATGAATAAAAATCTAGACAAAGACAAGTAGTTAGAAATTTCAGAGGAATGTTTTTTTTGAAAAATGGTCAGTTTGTATGGGAAGTACCAGAAATGGTGTGACAATTTCCTCCGCTTTCGTTCTGTGGTACCACTATATATGTATATAGCAAATGCTGTACGTTTACTAGATTTAATTATACTTAGTGCAATTACATACAAGATAAGAACCTAAAAGTATATTGGTTAAATCGGTCATTTATATGGCCCATACCAGGAGGGGCGTGGACGCCTCACTCCAAACACGGTGTTCGTCTTGGCAGCTCGTACGGCCTCGTTTAAACTCCGCTACCCAATATTTTATAGTCGTAAACGAAGGAGTATACTCCCCTAGAGTAGAATCTAACTCGGCTTTAATATTTCTTGGGCTGAGACCTTTTAAATGTAAATATTGAATTACATAACGGTGACCAATTTTTTCCATGGCTACAAATTCACTGAGATTGTTTATTATTGATGGTTCAAATACAAATACTAAGCAATGAAAATACTAAACAAATACTAAATAACGGAATAAATACGTTTTATAAGGTTGCCACTTTTCACTAAAATAATTTTTTTCAAACTACTGTCACCACCCATGCACCAGGTCGGCTAGTTTTGAGGCCGCCCTCATAGAAAAAACTCTCTGCAGCCATGATGGAGTTTGGAACTCCCACGAAGCCTACACATCTTTGTAGAATACTGTTGACCGACTCGAAAATCCATATTGATTTGACGTTTCAGTACGATCCAATGCTAAATTGTATAGAGATTCGCACTCGCTTATGGCTTTCACAAATAAGATGCGCTACTATTAAGTTCAAGTAGATTTTGCTTGTTTCATAAACTTTACGATAAATTGGTTCAAGTTCGTCCTAATTAATTTGTATTAACTACGAGCATAAGAAGTCAACGTCATTAGTCTCTAGAATTAATTTGTTCGAATCTGATGAGACGATCTGAGTGTAGCGAGTTGGAACCTCTACATTATTATGAACATTTATGCTTTATCACTAGGTTGCGCTGGTACAGTAAATCGAAATGCATTTTTAATTGCGTCAACGATTGAAAGTTATGAATGTCCCTATTGCTACAGTCCTGTTAACTGACTTGTCAACACCCCCTATCCCTTGTTATTTTGAAGAAATGATTTGCGTTGCTGTTTGAACATCAAGGTAAAGAAGAGAAAACTTAGTAATTGTAACAAGTATAGGTGTAAATATACGAATTTATCATTTCAGTATATTCCGTTTTTTGCAACATCTGTAACTTTCTTAGTTATGAAAGTCTATACTTTGAAAGTCTATGCTTTACAGTATTAGAAAAAGAATTGGGCTTTAGGCTGGGTAGTGAGTAATCATAGAGCAAAATACTATAGAAAAACTCTCCATAGGCCCAAGCAAAGGAGGATTTCATTTTATTTCATTTATTTAGTAGGTCTATGGACATCTAAATCCATACAGACTAAGTATTGACGTAACATATTTCAAGGAAGTTATGGAAATATGTACATTATTTTATTTTAAATATCTAAAAAGGAACAGTTTAAAGTTATTTCTAGACATACAAAACTCTAGGTGTTGAATTGGCTATTCATTTCTTGCAATTTCATTTATTATATTGATTTCAATAAATCCCCGATTCATAGCACTATGCCGGGCATAATTTGTGGAAAGGCGTGTTACATTAAATATATAATGATATCTGTCAGATATCTGACAATAATTCAGAACAATCAATTGTACCAGCTATTATATCGAATACAAATAACAAGGTATGATAAATACGGCGATATTGCGATGGCTGTAAGTCCAGTAACCAGCATCTGGAAATAAAGGGTGTCCCAACAAGAACGCAAGATTTAAATTTTAAATAAAACACAGATATTTAAAAAAAAATCGTGAAACTTTATTATATCATGAAGTAGACAGATGGCCGCCGCGGCTTTGCTGGCACACACGCGATCTTTTAATGACATTTTCATGCTCTCCACATTTATTTCTTCAATTCTAGGCACGAAAAAACTGGTTATCATTTCACGATACCGAACACCATTGACTGTTTGCGCTTGACATGCCTCATTTTCATAAAAAAAGGTCCAATGATTTCTCCAGCCCAAAACCCACACCACACAGTGACACGTTGAGGATGCATTTGATTCTCGTCAATCACTCGAGGATTTTCCTCACCCCAAATACGACAATTCTGCCTATTGACGAAGCCATCAAGATGGGAACGGGCCTCGTCATTGAAGATGATTTTATCGGCGAAATCAGCATTTTCATGTTGTCTCTCCAATACCCAATTAACGAACTCCCTTCGCTGTCCATGGTCAGCTGGCTTCAGCTCCTGAGTCAATTGAACTTTGTATGCACGAAGGTGCAAATCTTTCGTCAAAATTCGCTGCACAGTGGATTTGGAGACACCAATTTGCTGAGCTCGATGTCGAATTGAGGTGGATGTAGTTTGAGCGACATCATCACGTATAGCTGTGATATTTTCGGTCGATCGACCTGGTCGAAGGCACGTTGTTGTCTTTACATCACTAACAGACCCAGTTTTGGCAAATTTATCGATTCATCTCTTTACAGTTGACTCTTTTGGAGCATTATTGTGACCCCAAATTGATCGCAATTTGCGAAGTGTAGCCGCAAAACTTTCACCATTTTGGTAAAACAATTTCACAATGAGAATGCGTTGTTCATTCGTGTAGCGCTCCATTTTTACTAACATCGTACCTTCTACTAGCAAACAATAACAATTGTTCAAATGTCAAACAATGACACTTCGAATGGCGCCAAATTTAAATCTTGCGTTCTTGTTGGGACGCCCTTCATAAGGAGGCGCAAAATCACCAAAGTAAATTGAAGAGAGAGCAAATTTCAGAAAGACCCGCTGAATTCTTACTATGCGTGATGTATTGACCTGGCAAAGGGGACTCCAAACAATAGGGGCATATTCCAAATTTGATCTTACATAGGAAGTATACACAATTTTTAAAGTATGTGGATCAGTGAAATCGGAACAATTTCTTCTAATATACGCCAGTATAGAATAAGCGCCGCATTAAAAACAACACCTAAATCTATTTTACTTTCAGTAGTGAAGAGTCTGTAATCACCAATTTTAAAAAACCAGTTGAATTGCATTACGAGATCTTGAAAGTGAAATATGGACACATTTTGATAGATTTAATGAAAGTTTATTTAGGTGACCCAGTCAAGAAGATTATCTAAATCGTTCTGAAGATCTAGAGTCTCAGAAATATTAGAAATTTTGCGATATATTTTTAAGTCATCTGCATGTAAAAGAAAATTTACTTTTTTAAAACAGTTACAAATATCATTTATAAATAAATTAAACAACAAAAGTCCCAAAACACTACCCTGCGGTACGCCAGATATTTGGAAATACGGAAGAGATTCATAACCACTAATAACGACTTTGCATATTCGATTTGACAAATACGATTTTAACCATTTTAACATCAAGGAATGAAATCGCATAGATTGCAACTTAGCACAGAGTATACTATGAGATACTTTATCAAATGCTTTGGCGAAATCGGTGTAAACTGTTTCAACTTGATGGCCAATTTCAAATGATGAAATACAATATTCTGTGAAAATGGTTAAATTTGTTGTGGTAGATTTAACTAGATAAAATTCATGCTGAGATGGTAGTATAATCGATTTTGTAAGAAAAGATAACTTCTTATAAAATATATATTCAAAAATTTTCAAAACATTTGTTAGTTTGGAAGTCGGTCCATAACATGTAATATTATTCTTCTTACTATCTATCTATTATTCTATTATTATTCTTCTTACTATCTATCTATCTATACTATTAAAAATTGGTGTTATAGACGCCGGCTTTCATCTATCAATAAAATTGACTTCCTTTAATGAAGAATTAAAAATATATTTAAGAGCAAAGGTTAGTGACGAGGCACATTACTTTAGCAGATAACCGCAAATCCCGTCAGAATCCGATTTATAGTTGGTTTTTAAGTGCATGATTTATTCGATGGTATGCCTGAAAGCATGGCTATTATTGATTTTATATGGCTGGAAAAAGGTAAATAAAGTGAACTTGAACCAAAATACTATTAAACTCTGTCAAACAAAAAGAATCGAACATATTACATTTTGGATACCAGAGAGAATTGATTTCTCAACAAAGTATTTAACTTCTGCGGTAGCAATCGAGACACGGGGAGCCACTTCCAGAATCTGAAGTCGGATTGAAAAATGATTAAACGACGAAATGACTAAAATGACTGAATAAACTTTATTTATTTCTTTTCTATATGGGCCGACCTAACTTATTGTACAACAGCATGGCATTGGGATGAGGAGTCTTTTAATAAATTTGTTCATTCAGACTATAAAACAGAAAAAAAGAGGTGAAAAGTAGAACAAACGCGTAAAGTTGAAATTAACAAAATGTCTATTAGCGCGTCATTAAAATTGAATTTTTCGGAATTCGTACTTTCAGACGATTAAACATTAAGGAAAGGGCATGAGAATGGCACAGCTGAAGCTAAACTAGAAAATTAAAGAAGTATGGATATAGAACAAGGGGATCGAAAGGAGTCTTTAGAAATTTGAGCCTTTAGAGAGCAGAAAATTGCACAAATATTAGAAGAAAAATTACACCGTAGTGCGGAATTGAAGTTAAAATATCGAAAATTAAAAAGCACATTCCTTTTACGCTCTATATGCAGTACAAAAAATATATATTCCTAAATTATAATTTTAAGGAGAAAATCATAGATGAGAAGAGGCAAAAATATGGCACAGTTTAAACCAAATTGTTATAACGAAAGGAAATTTGAATTGATGGTATAGTTTTATTGTTATTTAAAAAGTAAATTTATCGTTAAAAATCCATTTATTGTTGTCTCCATCAATCTCCAAAGCAACTGAGTCTACTCTTGTCCAAATTATGATGTAATTCATTACAAATTTTGTAGAAAAATAAGAAATTTTAGGCAAGTTTGCCTGCGATCCCGAAGAGAAGAGATAGTATGATTTATTTTAATTCCAAATTCGATTCTTTTTGATTTGTAATTCGAATACAGGAGAACTTAACAAATAAGTTTATCCTGTTAACATCTTGTTTATCATTTTCTTGGCATTCACTCATGGTCGATGTAAAATTACTGCAGTCCGGCAGCTCTGGCCTGCTACCACTTATTAATAAATTGTTGATTTATTTCGAAAATAGCACTACACAAATACAAACGTTAGCTCGTATGTGTCAAATAGAACAGGGAGCTTAAAACGGAAACGACAAACAAGAACAGGCAAAACAAGAGGAAGAATTAAAGTTCATCACAAAAAGGATACAACAATTCACGCACACATGAATCACAATATACACAGGGGATATTATTGTTGTGAAGGGGCCGGGGGTGGCACTTAAGACAGTCAGTGGAGAACGAGGGAGAAAAAGCGAGAGAGAACAGAACGCGCGCGAGAGCGAAACTCTACAAAAGACACAAACGCAATTCACCGATTCAGAATTTTCCCAATTATCACTTCTGTGAGTGAGCAGGAAAATTTGATGGGAAATTTTCGTTTCATGAACGGCGAGAACTTTTTTTGCCTGATTCTGAGCGCTTACGAGTCACAATTAGTCGAACCACCACGGAAAGCAGTAGGTGTGCTCTGCATTCGTTGGACAGGGCACAAAACTTTAAAATATATACATATATATATAAATATATATATATATCCATATAAAATATATATATAAAGAAAAAAATATATAAGAAACAAAAAAAACTAATTAAATATGTTGTAGTTTAATAAAACATAAATAAAATTTGTAACAAAAGTTAAAAAAGTTTATTAATTACACAAGCAAATCACAAGTGAAACAAAAAGTTTTTAAGTTCGACCGAGAAAATTTCTATAATGCAAACGAGAAAAATGTAATATAACAATTTTTTTTCTATATAATACTTATGTTTGAGTGTGTATGCGTGCGTATGTGTATGTAGAATGGTCTCTGAATATACAAACACGCGCGTGTGTGTGTGTTCGTGTTAGTGTGTGTATAGAAATAAGTCAAAGGAAAGTTTTTCTTCTTTCTTGTGCATACAAATTTTTCTATACACACAAAAAAGAAGAAAAAAATGAAAGCCCCAAAAAAGTGAATTAAACCAAATGTTTCCAACAAAACCAAAAATGGAATAAAAACATACAAATAATGAAAAAAAGTTTTAACGTAATTAGCCAATATAAAAAGTTCTTGGCTTCATTTGAAGTATGAAAATAAAAATCTTGAAAATCTTTCAAGTTTCCCAGAAAAAGAAAAGATACATACAAATTATAACCTCCTGCCCCCCCACCACACCAGTGTAGTTTTTGCAAAATAATGATTAACGTTTAAATCCTAAAAAAATAGCGAAAAAACAAATCGCCTTAAGAAAAAAACAGCACATGTTGATAAAAGTTTCTTACGATCAAAATTGTGTTTCAATATTTCATATTAGTGAAGACAAAAAAAAAAAGTATTGAAAAAATTCTAATCAGCAGTGGCAAAAAAATTAAAAAATTCTCTATCTATTGCGATTTATTTGAGCAGAGATATATGGTGCCGTCAAACTTTCGCCTCTCTATATGGCATACTCTTTTCTCTCTTGCACACCTAACGGTTGCCATTTCCCATTTTCTTTTCTACTAGGGGAGCAATTTGGGAATTTATGTTTTTATTCTTTGCTAGTTCCTCTATACTTTGGGGATTACGTTTTTTCACACAGGAACAAGGGAAATTGTATACAACCACCACCAGTGATAGAGAAAGAGAGAGAGAGAGAGAGAGAGACGCAAACATGTAGTGAGTTATATAGAGTTTGGCTGAGAGTGAGAATAAGTGTAAACATTTTGACAGCAAGATTTTGACAATGTAATTGTGTATGTATGTGTTCTTTTCACACATTTTGTCAATGATTCTAAAAGTGATTGAAGAATTAGTAAATTGTAAAATTAGCAATACGAACTTGATTTTATGCTTTCAATGAATTGATTGAATGATTGTCCACCAATATGTGTATTTTCAAATTGCACAAAGTTTTTGAAGTGATATCCGATATTTAAAAGATGTTTACATTTGCGACTTCGTAACAGCAATTCAGTCGAAGTAATGCTTCAGTTTGTGGTTACTTAGTAAAAGGACTTAAAAAGATTGTGATCCAGATTGTGTCCGACGCGGCAATATTTTTAGTGTTTGTGGCATGTCACAAATGGGCCGTTGGAATAACTTTGGTGATCGGCTCCAAATAGTGTCGCCAAATCCATTCATATGAATTTCCTGTCGAAAAATTTTAGTTTTTTTGTAAAGAAAGAATATTTCTTTTTATTGCTGAACCGTAGAAATGGGATTTCGAGCACACTTTTTTCAGTAATTTGCGACTGTATTTGTATGTGGCCACAAATGCGTCTATTACGCGGCCTTGAAATAATTTGTATCCATTTTTTGTAGGAAACCATGCCAAGTTGACTGGGAATGTGAACTTCTGATATCATTGACGTATTACAAGTATTTCTATACCCATCATTATCGAATGAGTAGTCCACAAATTTCGACATTCCGACTATCATAACCAGACATACTCATCTGGGACCCCATAAACTATATATATGTATATGTATGTATGTACATATATAGTATATTATTGATCGTCATACAAATCTGTGCCGACTTAAACATATTTGTTGAAGACGCGATAAAATTTGCAATGCTTGTGCACATGCGCACGAAAGGCTTAAGCATTCTAATTGAAAATGTGTAAAAATCAAAAGTAAGAATTTTTATTTAATGTTGACAAAAGATCAGTTGAATCTTTTTCTTGATATTGGAAGACAAAACAGAGAATGACAAATTACATTTAATATTGAGAAGAGAACAGATAAGAATGAGATTTGATTTTCAACTTTGAAAACGAATAATTGTATTATATTCGTAAATGGAAGGTTCCATTTAATACAGGGTGGCGCAATAGAACGTGCATATTTAAAAAATAGATTAAAAAATAAATACAAAAGGTATGGTTAAAATAAATCTAAGGCATTGTAGAGTAATAAATGGAGTTTATTTTTTAAAAATAACATCATCTAAATGGTGACCGACGGCACTCCTCTAACCGCAAAAATTATTGAAAACTGTCTTCAGTAATACTGGTGTAATGGCTGCCATTTCACCACGGATATTCTCCTTGAGCTGGACGATGTTTCTTGGATTATTACTGTAGACCTTGTGTTTGAGGTACCCCCACAAAAAAAAGTCAAGAGGCGTCAAGTCTGGACTACGTGGGGGCCATGGAATATCACTCCTTTCGAAATCAGTCTGCCAGGAAACATCTGCTTCACCACCGCCATGGAGTCATTTGATGTATGACAGATAGCTCCATTTTGTTGGAACCAAGTTCTGGAATTCACTATTCTTGAACTTTCAATTTCTGGAGCCAAAAATCCGTCCAACATCTCAACATAGCGTTCCGTATTAACCGTGACGTTTTGGCCCCGCGCATTTTCGAAGAAGAGAGGACCAATTATTCCTCTGCCAGAGATTGCTGCCCATACTGTCACTTTAGGACTATGTAATGGTTTCTGGTGTTTGATTTTGGGATTTTCACTGTTCCAGTAACGACAATTTTGACGGTTTACGAACCCATTAATAAGGAAATGAGCCTCGTCAGAGAAAAGGATATTGTCAAAATTGGAAAATCGATTAAGCATTTCATTAGCAAATGCGAGCCTTGCTATGAAGTCAGACTCTTTCAATTCTTGTGTTAATTGCAGCTTATATGGATGCAGTTTAAGATCCAATGTTAAAATTCGTTGCAAACTTCGTCGCGATAATTGTGAGACAGACGATCTCTTGCGAGTCGACATTTGTGGATTTCCTCGTACTGACTCCATAACTCTCTCAACATTGTCTTCGGTCGTAGATGTTCTTGGGCGACCATTTGCTTGTGGTTTAAATGCTGAACCGGTCTCTTCAAAACGCTTTACCCATATTTTAATTAATTAGCACTCGGAGCTTCACTAATTCGCCGTAGTCCATATTCAGCACAATATAGTCGCCTAGTAGCAATATATGAACGAGAGTTCTCGTAAAATACGCGCACGCAAAATGCGCGATGCTTCCCGTCGAAGTGATTTATAGCGACTAACGATGTAGGTTTTACTCAATTACTATTTACTACTATTGAGAAAAAATTGAAAATTTTCAATTTAAAAATAAGTTAATAGAAAAAAATTAATTAAAAATTAATTAATCACTATTTTACAGTAAGCCTATATTTCTGCAAAAGGCATGATCTTCGATCTTTAGTATTTGAGAAGAATACAAACAGTGAAATACTCGCCAAAACGAGTAGACTTATTGTGTTCCTCAAGAACACAATGAAAAAAGGTAAAAGTAATTATTCCAGATATTTCGAACGAAATGGGCTAACTTTTTGTAAATAAAAAAAGGGTTCCATTCATGAATAATGATTATTAAGAACGCTTAAATTTCTTCCCCGCAAGTCGAGGAAATAACACCGGAATTCATGAATATTTGGGCGAGCTTTGAATCACTTTCACTATTTTCAGAAATATTTGAGGCGATAGATTAGCTAGATAGATTAGCCGTAAATCGGACAAAAAAATAAATCTTACGCCACCCTTCACATGTTGTATCAAAGGAATTTTTCTTCATCAGAAAATTCTCAATTTCAATTGTAATTTTTTTAATATAAAATGAAAATTTTCAATTTTCTTTTAGGGCTGTCAAAATCTGTGTCAGTGTCAGGTCAGTTTACATAATTTCAAAGAAGAATCGGACGACAGAGTAATTTTTGTTGCGCTAATTCTTTAACGAAAAATCGGGCAAACCAAAAGTAAATCTTACGCCACCTTTCATATGTTGTATCATCAGAAATTATCAATTAGAAAAATTCTCAATTTCAATTGTATTTTTTTTTTAATATAAAATGAAAAATTGCAATTTCAAATTATTTCTCTATTAATAGCTTTTTCTCAATTTTAAATAGAATTTCTTAGAGTTAATTCATGTTTTCCTAATATAAAACGTAAATGTCTCTATTTCAATTGATATTTTATAAATATAAAACAGTTTCTTTTTTATTTTTAATTAATCGTTTCTTAATATAATATTAAGTGAAACGTCCTATATTTAATTGATATTCTCTCAACTTGAAATAGAAATTCTCTTACTTTCGTTCTCCAAGATCAAATGAAAATTCCCATATTTAATTGTTGTTTCTCCAATTTTATTTGAAAAATTTTCCATTTCAATGAGAAAAGGTCTAGTTCATAGCCCCTTCATCAGTAGTCTTTATCTTCCAAAATTGCAGCAAATCCGTTGAATGCAAGCCTCAAACATTTTTTAAACGAATATACTCGTATTCGAAAAATACAAGAATTTCAAGGTTTCGATATACATATGCCTGAATTCTGAAGCTACTCGCCGTTAATTTTTCAATTAGTGGGTGGTAAATTAATTTTGATTTTTGTCGAAAATTGATTTTCGGCTCGAGAAAATAATTAATTATTGACATCAGCTTTATACTGAATTCGATTATCAGTTCGATTAATGAGTATTGTCGATGTTTCCGTTATTAATGTCTGAAATATATATCTTTGATATTGTAAGGCCTTAATTGTTAGCGGTGGAACATTTCGATTGGTATTTGCAAAAGGCGCAAGTTATTAGAACTTCACCCTGTACATCCTACGCGAAATCTTCATTTAGCTGAATTTCAAATCATTTCTTGAATTCAGATCTTTTATATCGTTTAACCAAATTTGATATACGCTGAGCATTTGCCAATGTAAAGTCTCACAATAAAAATGTACGGCTTTGCCACATACCTTTTGGTACCTCCACACAAAATGCCGATTTTACGAAATTTAATGTTTCCTTTGTAACTCCTAATCGACGGGGCAATTCTCTGTAAACCGTGAAAAAAGTTGATCGAATAACTAGATTAGTTGAATTGACCGAATGGCCAAAAAGTCTGAGTCAAATTTAGCACACATTTGGTGCGTTTGGTGAAGTAAGTAAAACAGTGGGCATTGCCACAGCCCTTCTGGCACCTTCCATACAAATTGATCGATTTATCGAAATTTAATTTTTCTACTGTAGCCCCTACTTTGTACACTACAACAAAATTCAAATTTCCTAGCGTTCCATGAACAGGATTTGTAAAGCTTCTCACATTCAATGAGCTTACATACATTCTATTTTCATTACTCTCTCAATGGATTCTATATTTTAACGACGATTCCGATTATCATAGTTTGAGTCTTGCCCTGTCATCTATATCTTTTTGATTTCTCGGAGTGTATTAACAGGCACGGGTCTTTCCCATGTCTATATTTCATGGTTGCCGTTCACCGTCGCCGAACAGAAGGGGTTTGGAGTTTTCTCCGTCTCTTACTGGTGAGGATCTTGCATTATTGCAATGTAGTATCGACCGTTCCCTTTACCTGGGGTCTCCGCACCCGAAGGTATGTAAAAATGCCCAGTCTGTACTCTTTTGCCGCAGGGCGACCAATCCTGTTAAGAATCACCATTTGGTAGTAGCTTTGCTTTTGCTTTGCTACGTAGCTCCAACTGGTGAGTTTGGCCGTTAGCGTGGGGATCAGAACGCTGCGGGACTGAGTTCCCGCCTGATCGTTAGTTATAGGACCCCTAGTGGGATCATCACGCGTGGTGTGGTTGATAGCAAAATCGCTGGTAGAGACTTTGTGCTCGAATGTGAAGTTGCATTGTAACCGGGTGCTGCAGACCCATAGAGTAGCAGAGGTGGTAAGATAGGCCTCACCTCCGCCAATGGAGATTATGTTCCAACAATTTGGTATCTTCTGGCTGGAAGAAAGGGCTGACAATTGCGGTAGCATGCTTCCAAAATTATAAGCCCCTATTCCTAGATATTCCAAGTTTAACTTTGGGGCGTTGGCAATCGAATTGTAATATGCCCAGTGGCATTTGTAATATACGCACACCGTGGGTAAGGCCTTCACGGCGACTCCTGCGGACTATGTCATAGTTTGAAAAGCATCTACTACACTTCCCTATTAATCGATTATTCGAACTGTTCAACAGACACCTCGAGTTGCCATTCAAATAATGATAGGTGGCTGCATCGGGGATTGAACTTGCGATCATAGGGACGATAGTCGCTTGTACTAACCAACGCGCCATGATAGGTGGACTGGAGTTATTTACATTTTTGACAATTGCATAATGCAACGTACAATTTAATAAAAATCGACCGCATAACTGCTGCCTTTATTCAAACTCCCATACAGAGTAAATAATTATACCCACATATTTCTAAATACATATCTTTCATTTTATTTGCACTAAATTCAATACAATTTAGCACTTAGTTAGTTAGTTCCGTGAATGAAATTGGGCAAAATGCCAAAGTCAAAATTGATCGATTTAGTAAAAATCGATCTTAGTTTTTCATAACTTTCTAAGCGGCCTCTGGAATTTCTCACACTTGCAAAACAAAAGTTTGTTGAGTGAAGGTATATGCAAGTCAGTTCACCCGACTGAAATTTCTTTCAGTCGCTTTCGTTTCCTCAATTGTAGCTGGCTTATCTATGTGGACTTTACGTGTCCTCAAAGTAAAAACAGCAGCCAATTCACCATTTAGAAGCACAAAATTTATTTTTCGCCGAATTGTTCTCTTTACGCTTTCATGAACTGTGTGATAAGAAACA
Source organism: Philornis downsi (assembly GCA_019455685.1). NCBI lineage: Eukaryota > Metazoa > Arthropoda > Insecta > Diptera > Muscidae > Philornis > Philornis downsi. The sequence continues at coordinate 270,586 of JAHXMU010000239.1, forward strand.
CCGTCTTGTCGAAACCAAATATCGTCGGTCTTCAAATTCGGCCAACAAAAAGCTCATTATCATGGATCGATAACGAGCGACATTCGCCGTTCTGTTCCATCTGGCCTCATTTTTAAAGAAAAATAGGCCGATGATTGAAATCTTTGATTCAAACAATTGCTTGATGGTTGTTTATGCACCAATGGATCTGTCCTAAGATTTCTAAGAGCCTAAAGACTGAAATGGTAACGATTCTAAAGGTCGGCCGGTGTTTGAAATTCATTGCATGAAATATATTCCGTAATTACATAGTTGGTCATCAGCTACCGTCGCTACGTGTAGTTTCTTCATTATGTGCTAGCTGTTATCAATTTGATCGCCTATTATTCAATAATGAAAATTGGATTTAAAAATTTTCGATGGCGTACAGAATTTTGTGAACCATATTGCTGGTAGGTTAAATAATTTGAAGAGGTTGTGATAGTTCACATTTCTCCATGATGAAATGCCAAAAACCACTGAACAAGGATAGCATGAGAATTTGAGATTTGATTGAGTTTCAAAAATCTAAACTATAAGCAACCCTGATTCAGTTTTAACAGCGTTGTATTTCATTTGGAAAAAACTGTTTTTGAGCAAATGGGATTTAAAATTCAGAAAACAGATTTTTTGTGTATTTTGTTCCCCAATTCGGCTTCAAAGCTTTTTCTGCCAAGGAATGGAGCGTATATAAGATTTCGGTTCTGATTCAGATCGAGAAAGAAAGCTGCATAAAAACAGCAATAGTTACGTTTTGAGTCTTCTTATTAATATATCAATAAGATGAATTCTCAGTATTAAGAATTTCTGATGTAAACAGGTAAAGAAAACGAAATAATGTCATGCTTTTCTCATTGTTCAAGGATGACATTCCCTTATTTTAAAAACAATATCGAGGCATTATTGAATTCTTTGGAAATGTGGTCTTATTCGGAAATACTACTTGAGTTCAAATTGTTGATCATGGCAGCGTTTTTATTGGTAAAGGTTAAACAATAGAACATCACTGTTTGCCTGCTAACAAATAAAATAGCTATCTGAAATTATTAATTTTTTTTAAATGATTTTTTTTTTTTGACATCTGTAAAAATAAAAAAAAAAAAAAAAAAAAAAACAATAAAAATGTGGCAAAAGTAAAATCTTTATCGAATAAATAATAATAATAAGCAATATATCAACGCTTTCGATAAATTAAATCATCTTAAGTAATTCTCCGTTTGCTATCTTTTTCGTTTATCACTTATTCTTCTTCTTACTCATTTCATTCATGTCGGTTGATGACTTTGGAGATAAAAACAACATGGCAACGTAGACATAAAGCAGGAAACATATTGGCTAAGGCAAAATATAAAGCAAAATTCAACCTTATTCCTAAACCTTGAGGAAAATTGTGTATATTTCCATTGCAAAATGGAGCTAGCGGTTACAAATAACACACCCCTCTTACATCTATACTGGGGTCGGCGTTCAAAGTGTTACTAATTTAAAGTGATATAATTTGAACAATTTTATTTTGTAACTTAAAAACTTCAGTATATCGTGAAAACATTCCAAATTAAAAAAAAAGAAAGAAAAATATTTTATTGTTCGATGTAGCCACATTTAGTGTGGATGATAGTATCGAGTTTGACTAGGAAGGCATCACAAACTGCACGAATGTTACCTGATAAAGAGCAATCTTCAAAATATGGACCATCTCATATTCTTTGTTGATGCTGTGGCCTCCAGAATAGACCTTGTTGTGGACCATAAGTCCGGGAAATATTTTGGTCATTGTTGTGAAGAAATGAAGGTGGGAACTTTTACTTGTAAAAAAATGTTGAGTTTCAAGGGCTTTATGGGATGGTGCCGAGTCTTTTCGCAGTAAATGTTGTTCATTTACATTTACCCACTGTTTAATGAAAGCGAGTGGTGAATGTTCCAAGCCAGTTACCGCAGCCAAAGCCGTCACTGATGCAGGTCCAAATTGTCTTTTGTTTTGCACTGTTTATTTGCATATTCCTGAACTATAACATTTTTTTTGTCAGAGAAGATCAAATTTTCAGACTCTACCAACATGTAAGTGTCTTAACAACTTCTTGTCTTTTATAGGCCTTCAATCATAGGTAATTTTTTAACATCCGCCCCGTGCGATGAATAGACACATTAAAAAGTTTCGCCAGTTGAACTGCGCTTTGTCGTTGAATACGTTGAATTCTGGCTTTCTCCTTTCAAACTATTTGCGGTTATTTTGCCATATTTGGATATCCATATCCAAAGGTTTATTGAAGCTACTAGTGGCATTGTAACGTGTATGGTCTGATAAACAAACATTTTGTTAGCGATTTCCAAGCCAAATACAAAACAATTGCTATGTTGTGCTTAAATTCCATTTGGATAATTTGTTAACTACAATATAAAACAACATGCTTCTGTAGGTTTGTTAACCGCATAACAGACTGACGCTTTCAAAAAATGAGCGCGCTGCTATTAGTCGCTTGGTTGCTACAGAAGCGTGAAGTTGTTAATACTTCGAGCGCCTATCAGTGTTGGTATACGATGTTTAGGAACATTCAATCAAGCAGCTAGCATTATACACACAAAACTGGAAGTGAACAAGTTGAAACGTAAACAAATTGGGACTAGAAAACGCAATTTAGAACACATATATTGCCGTTACACAAAAGCCAAATGTGGCCCTTAAGACCAAAGGTGTGTCTACGTCTCTGCTTGATGCAAAATAAGCATTTTGCCATCGATTTGATGTCCTCTTGTGGTGAATATATTTCATTCCAACCACCAAATCATTCTGCACAACATGAATTTCTGCAGGTTTGGAATAGGAATATTTCGCAAGGGTCAAATCAGGCAAAAACGTGGAATAGAGAATTAATTCTTTTAAGTTGATGCTGAGAAATTTTGTGTTCGAGCAAAAACTCAATTTCTATTGGCGATACCAGAAAGTTTGGGCCGATATAGCAAATTTACAATCCCATTTAAAAAATTTACCATTTAACCCCACTCCTTCTGGTACATCCCGTGCAAAAGACCAATTTAATCCATATATTCTTGGTTTCATATCTGCCTGTTCGTTGCACAAATCTGGCACACGTTGAGCGTGTACCCATTCTGGTACCTTCCATATAAATTTACCGATTTTTTCGATATCCAATCAATAATATGTTGACTATAGCAACTTATTTTTCTATCCATTACATTGTTTTTCAATTGTCTACAATATTAATGAAAAATCAATCAAGTAACCACGCCCCTTCCGGTACCTGCCATATACATGACCGATTTACCCCTATTGTTTTTAACTACATATCTTCCAAACGGTTGTAACGAATTTTCAATATATCGAGTATTTGGTAATTTAAGTTCCGAGAACAAAGATGGGTGACGTTGCCACACCCATTCTAGCATCTCACATATAAATTGGCAGATTAATCGAAATTCTTAATTCGAAGCCTGGAATTACTAAAATTCCCATAAATTATATTGCGTTATGTTATTGGACGGAATGACCGTAGCATGATGGTTAGTACAACTATCATTCGGATGATCCTAGGTTCAATACCGTATACGGACACCTATCGTTATTTGAGAGGCGGTCACCTCTATGTGTCTGACAAACACTTCGAGCAGTAGAGTAATCGACAAGTCTGGTGTCAGTTTGATGTTTGAAATCGTCGTTAAACTGCAGGTACCGTTGAGTGAGTCTAAAAATGTAGTGTGCGCAAGCTTGCTGAATGTGAGAAACTCGCTCATATTCCATGAATAAGTGAATTTGTTTTTTTTTATAATGCTGTATGAAATGTACAAAAATCGACGGAATGACTGTGCTCTCTCTGGCACCTCCCATACAAATTGTCTTATCTAACTTATATATTCCTAGATTCGTATCTTTCACTCAATTGCATGCATTATATTCAGTAGTACTAAGCTTGCATCAGGCATTTAGTATTGTTAATGAAAATGGATTTCACTGCCCCGCCCCTTAGGGTATAACACATACAAATTGAACAAATTAGCAGAACTTGCTGGTACCTACATTTTCTTGAGTACTTTAGAATTTTACAATTTTGCTTCTTTCACAAAAGGAAGTTGGGTGAAAGTATATGTAAGTCAGTTCACTTAACTGAAATTTCTGTACTGGCTTCAGCTGTCGTAGTTTTTGCGATAACTCGAATTTAAAAGAAGTTTCCTTTTCCTATACAATATTTCCTCAGCGTAGGCGTCGAGTGAACATAAAATTTGATCATTAAGTGTATTTGATACAAACGTTGAAGATTTTTGCAGATGCCGCGGAACCAAATTAGAGTTTAAGCAATTTATTGGTTACAAAATTATCTATTTTGCTCTGAAAAATGTTTATAACAACTCAAGATTGCCTGAAGGATCCCAGCATACAGTTATCCTTTTTTGTTTGAATGCGTTGCAAATCATAAATTTGTTAGTTTTCTTTTGTAAACTTTCTGTATGCAATAATTCCACAATAAAAGAAAAAATAGGTGCGATAAGGTCAGGAGACTTAATGGACCAGCAGAATGTGGAACACCATCTAGTTAGAACTACATAGAGTTGAGAGGGATTCTCTATTGACGTAAGAAACATCATTCATTAGCCATCTTGTACGTAGAAATATAACATTTTAAGTATGTTTATAATATAAATGCGCTATAAATTAATACTAATATTTTAATGAAATAATTTTATTGAAAATTCCATTTAACTGATGTGAAGGGATATTTATGTAAATTAATTGCCCTCCTCTCCTTTCCTCTTCTATTATATTCCCACTCACAACTGCCTCCTAAGTGGACAATTAAATAAGTATGGAATACATAAGACAAAGATAAAATTTCCAATTGAATACGTTTCACTGATAAATGACAGTAAAGTCGTATACATTAATTAATATCAATTTAAGCCTGCCCACAGGAATTAAATATAATTTTCAAATACAATATGTTTCCTTATAGAAATTCAAAATTATGCTGGCATTTAATGAATCTGTAGCATTATTTAATCCCAAATAGTAGCATTTGAAATTTCATTATATATCCAAACCTAGATGTGATGCGACAAGATTAAAAAATAGAGCCGACTCTGCACAACTACTGCAATTAATAATGTCATACACAAGTTGGAAAAGAAACTATAGATGGCGCTAGTCGTTACAAAATAGTTTACGTATTCTTACTTCTTTCTAATAAATTTCATGTCAACTAGAGTAAGTTATTATACAATATAGAGCATATGATATTAAGGGCCGAAAAACGTTTTATTTTTTTCGTTTAATCTATTCTCATCAATTGGAAATTTATTACAGCATTGAAATTAAAATGCAACCCCACAAATAATTTCTATTATGAAATCTCTGCATTTTAATACAAATTGCTAACAAAGGAAATCAAAACTACAATTCAGTGTACTTACCAAAATAATTTAATTTTGCAAAAAAGTTTTTTTTAAATGTTCATATTTGCAAGCAAAAATAAATGTTCCTCTTTGAGTTTTTTTCAGCCAAAAACTTATGCGAAATAAAAATTTCCTGAGGCAGGCTTCGTAACATTGCGTTTGGTGTGACCCACTAGGCAAATAATATTACAACCAAAACCTTCTTACCCATTTAAAGAATGAGAATAGACATACAATGCAATTACCCCATTTTACTTATTGCTGGACTGCAATACGAAGTTAGATGCGATATGAAGTTAGAGTCGTTCAGGCATAATTCAACGGATGTAGCGTCATAGGAATGTTCGAAAAATTATTGTGCCATTGGTACGAATACGTATCTGCGATTCCCCTCGTAGTAAGCAGGAATGCTGTAGCAACAACGTTTTATTATTAGAAGTGTAAAACTAATCTATCTCACGACGGTTTAAACCCAGATCACATTTTCTGAATGGGGGAACAATCCAACGCGAATTTAGATGACAATGACAGGAAGAATCGATCAAAAATACGACATCGCTATGAACGCACGCCCGCCACAAGCCAGATATCCCGGTGGTAACTTCTCCGACACCACTTGTTAAAAACTCTTGAAACCAAAAGGATCAATAAGCCAAGCTTTTGCTGTCTCTATATGCAATGAACACCAAGATCAAGTCAGCATTTGCCCCTTTGCCCTTTTATGTGGTTTCTGTCCGCACTGAGCCGGCCTTGGGGCATTTTCGATATTATCTGAGGGATGTACCGTCCCAGTCAAACTCCCCACCTGGCAATGCCTTCGAATTGGATCATACCTGAGTAAATCATACCAAATCATACCAAATTTTAAATATTGACGATAGCACCGAAATGTCAGCATCTTATTGAAATTTGTTTACGATTATATAACAAACTCTGAGTACATTGATCAAGAAGCTTGCACCAAAACCAAATACCATAAGATATATACGAGTGGATACATTTGTATAATGTCTAAGAAATGATACACGTTTCACTAAGTAGTAAGTGGGTTTCGACCCTAAGGCCTCTCTATTTGCTTTGCCGGATAAGATTCTTCTCCTTCCTAGACACCCTTATCTATTATACACCACCTGTAGAAAATAATTCCAAACGCCTCGATCTTCTGCGCTTCTCGTTCAATTCGTCACACCAAGTTTCGACCGTATTTCGAAAGCCTGGTCCTTCTAACGGAGTTTCAGTCGCCCTCTTCTGCGCTGTCCATCGTGTTCGTTGTCGAAAACTTTCCGTGACGGAAAATTATAGCTGTCAACGTTCACATAGTGTCCCAAAAGAGTGGACTGTTTGTTCGTTAACTTTGTTTTGTCCTCGTTTACCGCCAGATCCATTTTCGCTGCTTGCTTCTCGATGTTTGAGAAGGCTGCAGTAACCTCTCGCAGTTTTCTGCCAATAATGTATATGTCATCTGTATATGCGGGTAACATATGGCTTTTATTAAAGATAGTACCAGTCGTGTTAACTGCAAATTTGCTCATAATCATCTCCAACAGTATGTTGAAGAGTTCGCACGATAGACTGTCGCCCTGCCTAAATTCTCGTTTGGTGTAGAAAGGCTTGCCTGAGTTCTTTGCCCATCTTCACTGAAGACTTCGTGTCAGTCAGCGTCATCCTACAAAGACGTGTAGGTTTCGTAGGAATTTCAAACTCGGACATGGCCTCATACAGTTTTTTCCGTATAGGGCTATCGAGGGCAGCTTTATAATCGACGAAAAGATGTTACGTGTCGATCTGTTTTTCTTGGGTCTTGGGATCCAAGGCCGGATAAGATTATTTTCCATTATTTTTAAATTCACCAGCTATCCTGAGAGAAACTTTGCAATCGGCGAAAGAGTGATAATACTTTTTCCCAAAGTTGCTGCAACAGTACTCTGTTTTTAACGAGTTATGAATTGAGAATTCTGCCATTTTGAGCATACAGATGTCGCTCTAGTGGTTTATTTTAATTGAAATTTTGTTGTCTTTTAAAAACATGTTTTCCGAAATAATTCGGTCTTCTACAATCTTTACAGTTGGTAAAAAAGAACTGTAATAAGTGGGAAGACAAAATTTGATATAAAAAAAAATAATATAAATCACGTATCTTTCAAGCTGTAACAAATAATCGGAATATGTAAGCTGTTTCTTTCGAGATTTTTTTATTTGTAGAGCTAACAGATGTTGTAATCGAATTAGAATTTGCCAAAACCGATGTATCTTAATTTGAACCCCCTTTGTTTGGCTCTGTTTATACGTGCAGTGCTGGATCTTCGAATATAAGTTTTCTAGTATTTCAAGAAGTTTTGTGCAAAATTTCATCAAAATCGGACAAACCGTTAAAGAGTGACATATATATTCTCTGTGGGCTGAGGAAAAGTGTGCGGAATTCCTGAAGCGGCGTCGTAAATCTCTAGCTTCTTATCGATAAAATACTTAGAATTAATGCACAATGCTGCACTTAGAACAATTGAATGAAAGATATGAATTCAGGGAGGCGCCAAAACCGGCGGGTTATATTTTAACAGGTTTTGCATTAAATGCTATTTAAAAAATTCAAAATTAAATTTTTCTAAATAGGTTCATTTTTATGGGAAGTACCGGAATGGACATAGTGCGTGGTGCTGCAGTCCATTTTCATTATCAGCACCGAATTTATCGAACACATGACGAATTTGAGTGAATTTGATGCGACCAGTTGAAAGAAAACTAAGTGTTAAATTGGGCGTTTGTATGGTAGGTACGAAAAGGGGCGTTGCCAGATAATATAAAATAAAATAAAATAAAATAAAAATAATATAAAATAATAATAATATAATGAATAAAAATGTAGGCGTCTGTTGTCAGGCAATTGGGAATTACAGGGAAAATTTTAATTTCGGAAAATCTGTTTACTTGTATGGGAGGAGGTAACAAAAAGGCCGTGTCAATCAGATTCATGTTCTTTCCCAGATACTACAACAGCAAATTTAATTTGTACACAAATTTTGCTGAATTCTGTGTAACTGTTTAGAGACATGAAACTAAGAATATTTTAATTAAATCAGTCAGTTACATGCGAAATAACAGAAGTGGCGCTCAATTTTACCAGATTTATCAAGAATTTGTTCTACAATGGATGAAAAACACAGGTTGCAGCAGTCTACTTGTTAGGAATTACATGGATGGAATTACAATTTTAAATTTCGGAAAATCGCTCTATTTGTATGAGAACTACCAGAAGAGGCATAATAATGCGGTCCATTTTCATTGTCAGACACAGTCTTAGTAAGCTCGTAACGTTTATCAAAAATTTGACTGAATTCAGTGCAATATAATAGAAAATATGAACCTAAGAATATATGAGTTAAATTAATCATTTATATGGGAAATACTATAAGGCGCATGCTTAGGCGATTGAGATTTTAACAAGTTTCATCGATTAAAACGATACACAAAAATGCAAGTTACCGCAGCCTATGAATTAGGGGAAAATATTGAATTTCCAAAAATCGGCCAATTTTCCTGGGAGTTGCCAGAAGGCGGGGTTCCCGATATATGTATGCCATTTACAGTCCCCAGTTACGATCTGGCAAATATTAAGTTGCGGCACGTTTTAAGAAGTGTTATAAATATTTACGGCAGTTGTCATGTCTACCAGCCAACCAGACAGTCCGACATTGCTCAATTGACTTAGAGTCTTGGGACATTTGACTAAAAGATTTTCTTTCTATGTTAAATTTTTGGCCGTATCTAATGATAAATACCTTCATTTCATAGGCTGAAGATATACAAATCTAAATTTTGTAAATGGCGATATCAGTTTTTTTTTGTAATTGTTGTAGCGTGTAGTGCCCTGACCAAATAAATACCTATTTACAGTACCTATACAGTATTAATTTTTATAAATTTTCTGACGAAAACGTGATAACGACGACGACGACGACGACGCTAAAATCTAAAATATATATTTATTTACATAGTTTTGTGTTTTATATACAAATATTCCTACAGTGTTTGGCCTGAATTTAGTCTGCCACTAATTTTTATAAAAAATTAAAATTAAAATTAAAAATAAATTACAATAACTCGACAACTGTTCCACTTTAAGAGTTTTTGCCAAATGAGAGAGAAGTGGTCCTAGGTACACCGCTAATGACAGCGTAAATAGTTGCCAGATCGTTGATCAAACAGTAAATTTACCACTCAACAGTAATAATCACTGTGTCTTCTCTTCCACTTAATGTTTCTCAGAAAGGGAAAGGCTCTTGTTTTTGAGCACATCACACATTTCATTAAATAAGTATTGAATAAAATTATTCGAATGATAAAAACTATGATTAACTGACAATGTAGCATAACCAGTAAAAAAAGTGCATCCAAAGAAGCAAATATTCATCACAACTTGTGGTAGTGAAGTGGTGAAAAATTACATAATCACCAATGAAATTAATATAGGATTGATATAGGAGGGAAGCACTATTTTGAAAATGTGATTATTTTTTAATGATTCCACTTTCCTTTGCTGCGTAATTCTAATACCGTGTAGAAACATTTTTACACATGAATAAATTAATACGCACGCAGAGCAATATAACAAATAGCATTCTCAACGTTTCATCCTACTAAATTTTATAACTTGTAAAGCAGATGTCAGTTACCGTCAAATAAGTCTTATCATTTTTGTCTTCAGAAAAGTTATTGCCTTAACTTTTTCGAATATAAAGTATCGAAAATTGGCAATTTCAATTGTCACCATCAATTATTTCTAGCTGTATTTATATTACCAAATCCGAAGGAAATAGCGTAGTGGAAGTTGTGGTTAGTTAGCCTTTTTCTCTTTTTTCTCTCTTGGGCCTCAGGTTCCAATCCACTCTGAGGAATAGTGGGAGAGCTTAGGCTCAATTGGAGGTTTGAAATCCTGGAGGTCTAAGTTTATACTTTTAGTGTATTTACGTGGAATTGATAATTTCCAAGGACGGAAGAAAATGAGATCAAGGATTAGAGCATCTTACATCGATAGCTTAGTTTGAATGTTGAGTGCGGTTTGACACATGGCCCTGGCATTGGTTGAAGTGAACAATTACTGGCTGGTGCTCTCGCAGACGAAAACCGAGAAATCTCCGTCCAACGTTGGGTTGCCATCTGGACATTTTTACAGTTGGATAAGGTGGTCTTTATGCCATCAAGCGATAGTTCACTTTATAATTAATTCAATTTAAGTTAATTATTATTAATCAAATAATTTGAGTTTCATTACAATTCATGTAATTCTTTCTCTATTTAAAAAAAGACAGATGTAATTGTATTCAATACAAATAGTAGAAAATGTGTAATATTTTTTTTTGTGAGAGAATTTAAAGAATAGGTGAGCATAATAAGCTTTTACGTTTTTAGCACTTTTTGGCTTTTTGGCGAGCAGCTCGCCAACTCAAAATATGTGCTAGCGAAAACTTCTTCTCGACAGACTTTTTGCGGCCAAGGGAATGAACATATTTAACATCTGATAGAGCAAAACTGTAACGCCCAGAGGGAATAGTTTAAATTGTCAAGTATCTTTTGACCAAATGTGTTTCATGAAGCCAATTGAACAGTTTCCATTTGCCTGGTTTGTTGGCTTGTAGACAAGGTAATTGTCGTAAACTTTTATGAAACATCTTACAATTTAGTATAACTTTATATTTATAAATCGTAGAGAATGCAAATGGGCTATATTGATCCATTGCTTCGAATACCTCCCATAGAAACAACCAATTTACCGAAATTGAATGTTTTCCAACTTGTAACTTTTTAATTTATTCGAACGTTATTTGTTTCTAACTCCTCACTCGAGTACGGCAGTAACTCAGTTTTTTTATCCATTATACATTGATTTATAATGTTTGGCGGAATTTGAAAAACTCATATACTCGTGTTCTTATGTTCATGTATTATATTTAATTAAATTTGGTACAATTTAATCGTTTGTCAAAATGAAATTCAAGATTGAAAGCTTTATTGTAGTTTCCATACAAATTTATCGATTTTTGGAAATGTCCTCTTTTTTTCTACAATTTCTAAAAAAATAGAAAGCTGTAGTCGAAAATTTTTTTATAGATCTTTGTAAAATTTGGTAAAAATCTATCGATCGGGCTTTTCGTAACCCCCAAGTAAATTACCATTTTAACCGCATGTTCTTAGCCCCATAATTTTCAAGCAGTTGTACGAGTATATAAATAAAATCGAATTTCATACATATCACGCATTTGTCGGATTAAGTTGTGGGCATTAAACAGGATAGCATTGCCACGCGAGCACAAATTTCGACATTGAAATTCAATAATTTCTAAGCTTTGTTACGATGTAAGTTTTTCTACTGAATGGCAATGCTAGTTGAGCATGTTTGACTTTGACATACATAGTTCACGATTCTCAGAGGATACCGAAAATGTAGGGTGATTTTTTAATTGTAGTTTTTTTTTTTAAATCGAATAAAATACTCAAATTTGCATTCTCTATTAAAATTTTTTATTGGAATCGATAAATTGGTCTTTGTCATTTAATTTGTACAAATAATTTCATGTAAATGTTGTCCACGTCTGCGTTTCAAAGTGTCCATTCGGAAAGTCAAATTTTATGTCACTTTATCGAGCATTTCGGCCTGTATTCCACGAAGAAAACGAGTTATGTTATCCTGTAACGCTTCAATAGTGTTCATCTTGTCCACATACACTAACGACTTGGCATTACCCCACAAGAAATAATCAAGATGTGTTAAATCGCAAGATCTTGGAGGCCAACTCACAGGGCCAAATCGAGAGATAAGCTGCTCACCAAATTCATCCCTCAACATATCCATTGTTTCACGAGCAGTGTGACGTGTTGCACCGTCCTAACGAAACCACATATCAACCAAGTTCAACTCAGCCAATTGGCGCAAAAGAAAATTCCTTGTGGTTGAGTAACACATGCCCAATCGCTGAGAACGGCGAGAAATTGACATTCACACGATCGTCATTAACACTGGTCGCTACGGCTGCAATATTTTTTTCGGTACGCACTCTAGGCATGCGAGTCGATGGTTTTATGTCCAACAAAGTAAATTTGGTGCGAAATTTGGAGATAACAGCACGAATTGCTGATTCGGCAGGTCTATTATTACGACCATAAAATGGTCGTATCAAATAATGCACATTTGTCACAGAGCACGAATTATGATGATAAATTTCAACGATTTGCAATCCTTGCTCGTCTTCCTATGACGAAATGGCAGAGTATACTGTACACTTTTCACTTTGATAGATGACGTTTGGAGGCCATTACCAACCAGTGCTGCCAACCTGAAAAACTTAAATCTTAAAAAATCACCCTATATCAGACAATAGAGCAATATTATCACAAGTTATAAAAAAAATTGTTACTTGCCATTTGAACAAAAGCTGTGATTTCATTACGGTTGGATTAAATAATATCAATTAAAAAAGTTGTCAATATATCAGTCTTTTATCTCATTTTTTTCAAAGAGCTTATATTTATAAACAAGAGACAGATGTTCTCTCATGTGGGTAGAAAATGTCTCCTTCATTATAATTCCGGTGAGTAGATAGAAAATCTAAAAGATATGGTAGAAATCATCATTGCCAGAGCAAAATTTTACACAATTTTAAATACGCTTTTTTTCTTGGTAGAATTACGTGTGAGACAAAATGTCAATATCATGACAATATCATTGATATTATAAAAAAATAATTTGCGTTTTAATGTTAGAAAACACTTATAAACATTGGTACACATTGGGTAGCACTGCTGCCAAATTCCTTTTCGTTTGTTTTCTTTCTACTCGCGGATTTATAACAACACGCCGTGGACGAATCGTCTTCTCTTGTTTATAAATGTAAGCTCTTTGATTATTTCCATTACTATTATTTGAAATTCATGCTTCAAATTCATGTTTCAAATAATAGTAATGAAAATCATGCAATTTAAATTGCTAAGAAATTTCAAAACTTATGATTTATAAATAGTTGCAAAGTGCGTTTGTTCTTTATTATGTTTTAGAAATCTAGAGGTGATGTTCTCGCCCAAATTGAAATTCACTTTCAAGCATAGACTGCAGTAACATATTGCAATTATAGACCGATACCAGCAGTTTAGTTTCTATTAATTACTTCCATTCGGATATTGGATATCGGATTTACCAAATGGTTCGATCTTTGTGTCGTTTTTCACTTTAAGTTGTTGAAGGGAGGCAGCTTTATAATCAAATATGTAGGTTATACGCGACGACTTGATTCTTGAACATGATTAGCGGAAGGTAATCAGCTGTGGCTTGATGATTAGTAAACGCAACTATTAGTTAGCTTCGTAGCCAAGTAGTTCAGCACTTGATAAGTCTAGTAAAAGTTATTCAAATAAATTTTTAAATTTGAAATCATACTGATATAATCCAACCATGTGGTTCAAAGTAAGCTTTCAAACTTTATCTCTCTCCTTGCATATTGCTTGTTAAACAAAAAAACAACAATGATTGTAATTAGACGCTTGATATCGTAATTTTCAATTTTAAATTTTCTAAAGTTATTGCGTGCAAATTTCTTGTCATGGGATACAGACGTAACAGGAATTCAAGAAAATTCTTCAATTGCGGATAATCTGCACTTCTTCTGGAATTGGCGATGTAGAAAGAAAAAAACTCTTATATATGTATGATAGCTATCAATCCTTATGTTCTGGCAGCATATTAATGAAAACAAATAGCCTGTTTGCGGTGTGATGTGTTCCGATTATTAAAAACAGAAGGTGTCGGGTGGAAAACTTCAATAGTGAATTTAGAAAAAAAAAAAAAAAAAAAAAACAAATTAAATATGGGATTCCTGCGTTATATTTTCGATTTTTCTATTCTTTTCTGAAACTCACTCAAAGTCTAATGAGAGATTTTGAACGTCATTTTGATAAACCTTTACAAGGTTAGACAAATTGTCAAATATTTGAAGTGTTGGTCAGCACGGCATGATTACAGCAGCTCAAAGAAACACAGGTTGGTTGTATCAAGGCTTCAAACCAAGATAATATGAGCGATAATCGAATATAATACTTCAATTTACGTCCTTAGTGAATATATAGAATGTAACTTGGTGTCAGTAGTTCATAGTGCACAAAAAATCCTTAATTTGTAAGTAGGATATCTTGGTTATTTAGCTTAGCTGATACGATTTTGGCCGGACGACCTTCTTTGCCCGATTCCGCAAGGCAGGAGTTCTGTTAGAAATTCCTCACTTATTATCGCGCCAAAAGCCTAACTAAAAGCATAAATCAGCCTTACATTTCTGATTCTAAGCAAGCGTAAAAGCAAGCAGTAAAGACTTACATAGTTTATAGGTATATTCAAACATTTAGGCAAGAGAAAGATGTAGAGGCTTCACAAAAGGCATTTTTGTCTATATTCTAGTCAAGTTAAAGCGACGACCGATTTTTAATTGCTTTTCGTATATGGAATTTCTTTAATCCTTTCTCGGCAAAGCTATAATAATAATAACATAATGCCGTCGAATTTTACGATTTTTTGAAAGATTTTCTAGATCACGGATATTTATCGCTTTTGGGTGTTTCACATATTCGCGTAAGGCCATAAAATAGAGTTGTATGTATTTAGAGATAGCCAGAAAAGGTGTGGGTTGTAAAGGGAACTTAACTTTATAAACCCGTACAAGTACATTTTCATCAGCGGAAATAGAAATATTTTAGTATTTATTTTTTCTCCCGTTTTAAATATGCCTAAATATTGCAATATTAAATTTTCAATTTCATTCAATACCAAAGTTTAGCATAGTAAAAATTTTCTGTGTAACAAAATTAACACTTGTATGAGTTTTGCGAATAGAGATAATTTTCGAGCTAAATGAAGTAAATCAACTGCATAAACTGGGCATGCTCCAATTTCCATGAGTGATGAGAGCAAATGGAGAGATAGCGAGAGAGTGACAGTGAGATAAAAGAAAGTGAATGAGCATTAATCAAAAAGGGACAGTTAAACACTTTGCTAATACAAGTGCAACAAAGAAAGAAATTTGTGAAAAATATACCAGCTAAAATATAAAATTGAATAAATTTAGCGCAGTCACTAAAAGTGTTAAGTCAAAGTGTTAAGTTTGTTTACCAAATGTTGAAAGTGGCCACAAACAACATTAACAAAGTTATTTTACAAAAAAAAATTTTTTTTGATCCTCCAAAAAGAAGGCAAGAAAAGAAGTGATAAAAAAATATTTTGTACACTCTGTTGCTATTCCTTGTGTATGTGCCGTTACTCGTACGAAAATTTCCCTTTACTCATTAAACATGGGATGTTTCGTTGTTTTTCTTTTTCTGTGTTAATGTGCTAGTATCAAAAAAAGGGATATATTTTCTGCGTAAACACACATAAAACCAAAAGAAATGGAAATCTTTGATTTACTTCACATTTCAGTGAGTGTGTCGTGAGGGTGAAAAGGAAAGAGAGAGAGAGAGATTGTGTGCCATGTAGCATGAAGGGAAGTATCGATGCGAATGGAGACTTGTGCAATGTTACCAGATGCTAACAACAATGACAAACTGTCAGTGGTGCTGCAGCATCATGTTGGAAAGTAAAATATATATAAAAATGTGTTAAAACTAAGAATACAACACGCAATTTTAAGTTGTTATGCGAAGGCATGTGACATTCGTATAACTTGAAAGTGATTAAATATTACTCTATTGCACATAATAGAAAACTTTTTCTGTGCACAAGATGCAGCTAGTTTTTCATAAGTTTTAAATTTTAAAAATTTAATGAAATTTCTGTTATGGATTTTGGGTGTGGGAAACGCATGAGTAAAAATATAATTGCTTAAAGGAAAATTTTTTAAATTATCCTAAGAAATTTAGACTCAGTGTTCAGAAAAAAGGAACATTTCTAAAAAAAAAAGTTACAGTTTGAACAAATATTTAAAGTTTGTAACAAATTGAATGTCGAAGGAAAGATAATTGGAGTTTTTTTTTTAATAATTATTGTGTTCAAAAATAATAAAACAGTAATTTTGTGCTACACATTTTTGACTCATTTCTTTGCCTACTTTTATGGTATTTTATCTTATGGGAGGGTTTCATTTATAGGTGCTTTTATAAAAACAAATAACCAGATCTATTTTATCATATAAAGCAATCATTGTTTACATTTATTTTCTCAACAATCATTTTTTCTAAATGGTGGCTGCAACGGCATCTAACATTCAGTAACTCATTTCGAGAGATACACGTTATGTTGGCTTCCAATTCGTCAACTGTAGCCGTCTTAAAATTACGGTTTAGAAGGTACATAATTTAGCTAATGTCAAGAGTGAAAACTAATAGCTTTCCGAATTATTCTTGTAAATAATGTTATGGCTTCGTGGATTATGCGGCATATAACGCCGTCTTGTTGAAACAAAAAGTAGTTATAAATTGCGGGCTTTAGCCGGGCTCAGTCTTTCCATGACGGAAGTGTCAAATAATACTGAGCAAAAATTTGCAGAAGGACTTGACAACTTGATATGTCATAACACAGTGTTGCCATACACGACATCGAAATCGATATCTTAGAAATAAATGCAAGAATATGCATGTCCAGAGTCAACTCCTGTAAGACCAGTTTCATAGGAACTGTTAAGTGGCCTGGCCCATATTATATATGTGTGTGCAAAATTTACCCACCACAAAAACGATTTTCAAATTATCTCCGATGAAATGTATAGTAATTTTATTCGCATTTTAGAATTACAAAAAAAAAAAAGAACTATGTAAGACACATTAGCATTAGCATCCAGTTTGGGCCCAGTTCCATTTTAATTTTTCTCAGTTTAAACGTTAAAATATATGTTTTTCCATTTGTTTATTGAATCTTTAGCGGAAATGCTAACGTTTGCATTTTAATTCGAAATTTCGAGATTAAACTTTAATTCGATTTTTTAATTTATTGCCGACCTTCAATATAATATGATTTTCGTTTTTAATTCGGTTCAAGATCGTTTTCTATCAACAATTATTTATTTTGCTAATAACATATAATTCAAAATTCCAATCTATATATATAAAAATGAATCGTGGTTTGTTCCTATGCTTAAAACTCCAGAACGGCTGGACCGCTTTGCATAAATTTTTGTATATGCGTCTGGGTGGTGCCCGGGATGGTTTAGATTTACAATTCGGTCCAATTGGACAAAGGGACGTGGTACCTCCCATACAAACAAAAAATTAAAAATCAATTATTTATGCTCCTGCTTACGGTATTTGAACAAAATTTGGTGCGTAGGTTTGGTGTACATATCTTAAGTGCTACTGCAAATATGGGCGGGATTGGACAATGGGGCGTGGTACCTCCCATACAAACCATAAATTAAATATCCAATATTTCTGCTCCTGTTTACGGTATTTGAATATCTTAAGTGCTGCTGCAAATATGGGCGGGATTGGACAATGGGGAGTGGTACCTTCTATACAAACCATAAATTAAAAAGCAATTATTTCTGCTCCTGCTAATGAAACATTTCCAATAAAAATAAAATTTAAAGGCAAAGCAACGTTTGCCGGGTCGGCTAGTTGCTAATAAAAAATGGTCTTAAAACGAATTAAGAACCAAAATCGTATTATATTGAAGATCGGCAATAAATTCAAATACGAACATAATACAACTAACTTTTCATTAAGCTAAGGCATTGGTACCAACAACGACTTCTATCCAATTGTGTCCGATGGACATATGCACAGACCAGAACTTGCGGTAATTGAGTTATATTTGACTTGTTGATAACGTTTTCGTACCGGTGGGTAAAACTTCTCAATCGTTTTGTAAAGTTATGGGCCATTAAGATAGTAATGTTGTTTGAGAAAGCATAAACATTATTGAAATAGTATTTATATTATGTATGTTACAATTTACTTATTATAATACTGGTCAGGAGGCATTAAATTACAATATTTAAATTACGACAAACGAAACAAATAGAAACAGCTAAGTGCGCTTAAGATGATATTTTGGTAAACCCCAAAATAGCTATTCGTCCAGCCAGCTGTGTTTCTTTTTTTTAATTATATTCCATTAGCAAAATAAATAATTGCTAGTAGAAGACTGTTATAAAACTGATGTAAGAACTAAATTCATTTGACTCTCAACAAAAAATTGATTATTCTACCAAAAAATTTCCAAATTTCTCATAAAATTTCTCCCTATAACTTTAACAATTATCAATTTTAGCATTTTTACGCAACCAAGCAAATGATCTGCTTTGTTTAAATCTTAAAATGTTATTTTTGCAGTTTGGCATTTTCTCCCTCTCTAGTTCTTAATTTATTATGTTTCAAAATCCGAAAAATTCATATTTCTATTAATTATAGAATGATATATATGCCAATAATGATTTTGGATCAATAACAACTGCATTGGTTATTATTATTGCTGGGAACTCATCTATCTTGCTTCCCATACTGTTACTGGGCCCTCTGTAGTTTCAGAAATATGACGCAAATATATATTGGAATAGGACCTATGAAGTTGAAACCTTCACCCAACTATTGTATTTGGTTGTTTGTGGTTTTCTATATAGAGTTCATCAGTAAAGCCGCTTAGATTTTACCATGTGATAATGATGGCCACAAATTTCGAGTTATTTTATAAAATAAAATATATGGGTTTAAAGCGAAGTTTGTTGATGACTTGACGATTTTTACGATCGAGATTAGGTTAGTTTTCTTGGAAATTTGCTTTCTACTTATTAAGTACGAAATGTTGCAAAAACTGGTTAAATGTAAATTTAATATAAATTAAACATCCTATATTCGATTCAAGTGATGGCCGAAAAATTTAGTTTTCTTATTATGTAAGCAATGTTTGATATAAAAATTATTATAAAGTAGAATCGTATAAGGGTTTTGCCAATCCTTTAGGCGGTAATTGCTCAAAGCTGGATTAAAGTGTTGCCATATTGTAAGCATTCAACAATTATGACAGAGAGGGAGAGACAAATATTCGGACGTATTATCAAAAGATCGACTGATTTAACATCTCTCATGCAAACTCAATTTGCAATTTAGAATTTCACCGAAAAATAAAATAAATTTCCTTACATCGCATGAATAGGGTATTGGAGAGTTTCTTACATTCTGCAAGATTACACGCTTTCTATTTTTAGACTCAGTTAATGGGACCTACAGTTTAACAGAGATTCAGAACGTCAGTTTAAGGAGCTTCTAGTACACTTGTCGATAACTCGATTCCTCGAAGTGTTTTTCAGACACAACGAGATGATCGCCACTCGGGAAATAATCGTAACAGGGTTTGAACGGAAAATCATAGACACGATAATCGCTGGTTCTAAATAAATAAATTTAGTGTTTTTTATTGTTTTTATTATATTGAGCAGATTCAATCTAATAGATAAATTGTTGCACATTGTAATTTACTTATAATTGGCCGGAAGGCTTTAAATTACAAGCCAGAAATAAATAGATAAATAAATAAACAAATAAAAAGGGATTAAGAGAGGAATTGATTGATTCGAGCATTTTTTCATTATTGCCTTCATCTTATTTCACAGTCATAGCTAATATATTCTCTATATAATGCAGCAACTAAAATTAAAATGAGATTTTCTAACGAAAAAAGAAATTTTTAGATTATTTTTAGGGATTTTCTACCACTTAGAGTTGGCAACGCTGCTTACAACTTTACTGAAGACATCAAATAGCGTTATTTTGTCATATATCGTAAGCCATTATAGATTGTCCACTTATGTAGATGGCAATAAGCAAGTAGAAAGTAATTCTATGTGCGTTTCAGAAATCTTGTTCTCCGAACAGAAATTTGAACGTGCTCTTTTGCGTCGCCCATCCCTAAATGACATTTTTCGCTGTATCAAGCCTTGTCTGACGATGGATTTTCACACACAAGTACGTTTCTGTCATTGATCGTCCATATTGTTGCCAAAAAGTGTCAGAAGTATTAGCATTTTTTTCGCTGTATTGCAGTAAATGATAATTTGTTGGAATAGATTGTGGCTAAGCTTGAGAAATATATTTCTGCGATATCTAACTCCCTTTGTGTTTGGTTAAGTACGTTTTAAACCGTACTCAATCTTGAATGTATCTTTTTATTTGCATTTGAATTATTTGGCCAATATTCTTATTAATTTTTTTAGTAGAGGATAGTAAAGTGGTATTCAGGACATGTTAGTATAATATAATCTGATTTCATATACTAACATGTTCCTCTTCGCGGCGAAACTAACCCTATTTCTACATAGTCCAAGTTGAACTTGGCTATCCCAGGAGGGCTATCCCAGTGTGTTGCACACCGTGGGTAAGGCCTTCACGGCGAGACTCACGTTAAACCCCCGTGAAATCTGTCCTTCACTGCAAGGGGTTGAGATTGGGAGTAGCTCAGGTACAAGGCCTCACCAGAGGCTGCTTTTGTAGTACCGGGTGTGACAGGGATATTTACAAGGGCAGGGTCTTGAACTCGTGCCTGGTTCATCTATGTCTTAAGGATCTCTTCGCGATACAGACACGCCTGGGAATTGCACATCTACACCATATGGTTGGTTTGGAGTTTCTCTCGTCTCCCACCTGTGAGGTTACTGCATCGTTGCAATGTAGTATCGACCGTTCCATCTACCTGGGGTCTCCGCACTTGCAGGTATGTGCTCTTTTGGTGCAGGGCAACCAATCCCGTGAATAATGGTGTAAAGATCATAATTTGGTTGCGGCTTAGCTGCGCAGCTTCCACTGGTAAGTTTGGCCGATAGCATGACGATCAGGAGACCCCGGAATGGAGTTCCGCCAGATTATTTGGTTTTGCTTAAAACCTAAATCGTGCTTGAGTGTGGAGTTGCTTTGCAACCGGGTGCTACAGATCTCTATAGTAGCAGAGGTGGTGAGATAGACCTCACCTCTGCCAAAGGGTGTTATGTTCCATATTAACATAATCAATTTGGTATCTTCTGGTTGGAAGAAAGGGCAGACAGTTGCGGTAGTTTGCTCCTAAAATTGTCGACTCCTACTCCAATATAGCCCAAGTTTACTTGGCTATCCCAGGGGGATGCTGGCAATCACATTTTAATATGCCCAGTGTGATTAGCACACCATGGGTAAAGCCTTCACGGTGAGACTTACGTAAAACTCGCGTCATTATTTGTCCTTCTTCATGGCAACTTTAGTAGATGTTAAATTTTTTACGTCGTGTGCCTCCCTGTCCTGGTCATCGCACTGTGGGATGGCGGTGATGTCAGCTTTATATTTGTAGAAGACAACCGAAAATTTTAGACACATCCTTAAACTATGCTGCTCATCATATTTACTGGGATCTTCACTGTCATTATGGGATTTCGTTTTTTATTTTTGTTTATATGATGGGCGAATACGTGATGTAATACGATATGTCTGTGAATGAGAGATGAAAATATAAAACTGAAGCAGCTGTAGGGAAGTATAGATCTTAATCTTAATCTTCTTCTTTATATCCACAAAATACAAATAAATATTGTGAAATTACGAGTTAATATCAAGCGTTACGAATTGATGTTATTAAAATATTAAATGACTGGGAGAACTCAAATTACAGAAAAACAAATTAATATTCAAAAAATTAAAATTATTGTTGAAGAACAACAAATTGACATTGAGAAACATCAGACTTTGAGAAAACATTATTAGCATTAGTATTAAGAAATGTAAATTAATTTTTTTAAATATGATGTTCAGAAATAAAAACTGATATTGAGAACACTCAAATTTGTGTTATAAGTTGGGAAACTGAAATTAATGTTATGTGTTATGTTTTGTTATGAAAAGGTTGTTAAAAACAGAACGCTTTTAATCAAAAGTGAGACAATGAAAGTCGTTAAAAAAATTATGCAACAGTATAACTGTCATCCTTTAATGATTTTTCGTGATCTTTCAATCTGATCAAGAAAATTATGATGATAATAAAATTTATGTAATTCACAGTTATATATATATATAGGTAGTTGTGAAATAATTGATCTAAAATTACACTTTTCTACTTATTAACTTTTGTTTTATATTTTGTTGTTTTCATTTCTCAACATAAATTTGTACATTTTAATACATAATTTAAGTTTTTTCAGTACCATTTTGGATTTTTGGATTCAATTTTTAATTTTTCAATAATAAATTTTGATTTCTCACTACCATTTGCTTAATGTAAATTTAGACTTAGTAACATAAAATTGAGTTTTCTTAATATCAAATTTGATTTCTCTATATCAAATTGTATTTAATTAACATGAATTGCAATTTTCTGAACTAAAATTTGATACTATTTAAAGGTAGAACCAATGTATGTAGTAAAGCTGAAAATATTTTGTGAAATAAAAAAACCGTTGCTATTTGGTTTAGCTTACTTTAAGAATTAGGGAGGTCCAGAATGAATTTCAGATGAAATTTCATGTGGCAGTTCGTTATATATCGACAGTTACAGATTGTAATAAAACTAATGTTGAGTACAAAATTATTAAATATATTAAACAATAATCAGCGCATTCATTCACATCTCTTTCCCACTACCTCAACTTAAATTAATTTTTTTTTTTTTCAAATTTAGAATTATGAACGAAAATGTAAATTGTTTGTTTAAAAACTGCAATTTAGAAGATTATATTGTCGGTGCAGTATTTGAACTGTAAATATTTCATATATTTTCTTAATATATATTCATGTATTTGAAAAATTTATTAATATCCAAAATATAGCATTTTGCTAATCGTTAATTCAGTAATCAAACCGAGAGAGAGGAACGAACTAAGAAAAGCGATGCATAAGTGATCGCTTGTAGAACATTAGTTCTCAAGTTCGCAAAGACTTTTGCTATGGCGTTGTGGTTGAGAAGCAACGTTTCTTTATCTAAAAATCAAATAGTCGCACATTTTCGAAAAAATTTGTTTCTTACATTGCGAACCCCTACCGGAAGTGTCGCTGCCAAATTGAACATAGATATAATCTTCCAAATTCTAACAGAAATGAACTTTTCTCGAAGTTTACAAAGTGGTATCTTAATAAAGTAATTTAGAAAAACAGTTTGCAGTTGAAGATCACCATACTCAAGTTATTCAAAATGCTGTATGAAAGGAGCTGTCGGACATCTAATAGTCATATTTGAAGATGCGATATTTTCTGGCATTGGGATTTATGCTATGGTACTGGTAAAAGTTGATGCAGCTAAAGGGTGTCCCAATAAGAACGCAAGATTTAAATTTTAAATAAAACACAGATATTTAAAAAAAATGGTGAAACTTTAAAGGTATATCGTAAAGTAGACAGAATGAGGTTAGGTATGGAACAACACATCGGGCATCGGGCTTTGCTGGCACACACGCGATCTTTTAATGAAATTTTCAATGACCGTTTTGCATAAATGCTACGGTATTTCATTAATGCAGCGTCCAATTTCCTCTTTTAAGACTTGAGTCGTCGTCGGCTTATTCGCGTAAACCATCAACTTCAAAAAACCCCAAAGAAAAAAGTCTAATGGTATTAAATCGCACGATCTAGGCAGCCAATTCTGGACTCCAAAACGCGAAATAACACGACCGGGAAATGACTGAAGCTGCAATTGAATTGTTTCTCTGGCTGTATGACATGTGGCGCCGTCTTGTTGAAACCACATGTCCTCCACATTCATTTCTTCAATTCTAGGCATGAAAAAACTGGTTAGCATTTCACGATACCGAACACCATTGACTTTCTTGCATTCTTGTTGGACCACCCTTTATAATTAACACACAATACATTTGGATTGTCCCTTTACACAAGGTATGAAAATATTTGAAAGAAGAATGTTTTTTTTAGTCGCTTTTATTAATTTTTCACTTCCGTTGGATCCCATTTTTTTTAATTTTCGGAAGAACTGTCAGGTTACAATTTCGTCGCTGTTTCTTTAAATATCCCTCTCTCTCGTCGTTTCGACAATAATTTCTTCAGTTCAAAATGACGCCTTGCCTTCCTAATCTTACGTTTATAACGATTGCTCATTGAGTTACGATATGCTGCAGCATTGCCATATTATGCAGCATCCATTTTCGAAATGTTGATTCAAGAATGTCATGTCCTCGTTTTAAGGATTAAAAACTCCTGGAGAAAGGGTAATATCGTGGTCAGATCAGCACATTCAGGTATGCATTTAATATATCTTTGAACTGGTAGATTCTTTTTGTATTGACAGGTGGCCAAATTTATTGATATAAAAACGTTTTGTCCTGTTGTGGATTCGGATATACGATTATTTAAACCATGAAACAAAGTTTCTAACTGTCTTAATAATTACAAGGCCACATCTAATTTCATGGCTTTCTGCACGGCACTGGTAGCAGATGTCACAGTGTTTCTCTAGCGTACATCCTTGCCACTTAATCGCAATTCCTGGATGGCGGTAAATATTCAGAATATCCGTTAGTCGGATAGACATCTTCTCTATTGATATTGTAAAGAGTATTGGCACATTTCCATAAGATGTTAATATCAATCATCAGAGGAAATATAGAGCAGAGCAGAGCAATAATTTTATTTTAGTTCGTATCAGGAAAATATTTACATCAAAGAACTAATACAAAAAATTTAAATTTTCTGTTTTATTTAGAAACCAGTACAGAAATTTCGGTCAGGTGAACTGAAGAGTGACGATTGCCTGTAGGGGCGTGGTAAATTATTAAATGGGCGAAGTCAAAGTCTCCGTTAAAATGTAATAAAGAATCAAAATTAAAATTTTCTTCAGTGCATCCTCGTAGAAAATACAGATAGGCGACCAGTAATTTTGGTTAAGTGGTGCAATTTCCATGTGTTGTATAATATGGGCGTGGCAATGCAAACCATTTTCACTTATAACACTAAATGCCCGATGCCTGCTAAATTACTCTGGATTTATGGCAATTCAATGAAAGATAGGAATTCAGGAATATATCGATCAAATTGGGTAATTTGTATGGGAGTTTCCGGAAAGGTCTTGGTTATCTGGTCGTCTTTTTTAAATTTTTACAAATATTATGTCGCAATGCAATTGGCAAAAATGCAAGTGACCTCAGTGTATAAATTAGGGATTACAGGGGACAAATATACTCGATAGATCGGCCAGTTTGTATGGGAGGTACCAGAAGGGGCTTGGCAATGTGCTTCAGTTTCATTCACAGAAATTAGTACACCGAATGCAAAATGTGTATCAAATTTGTCTGAATGCAGTGCGAATGCTTGAAAACATATATGTGGGCTAAATCGGTCATTTATGGTTGATTTTTATCAAGTTATGCGGAGTATTATGAAACACTATGATGGACATCCAAACAATCTATGTATGTATGTATTTGGAAACCGCAGAAGAAAGATTGAATTTCGGACCTGAAACGGTACGGCAATGCGTAACAGGTACCAAATTTGATTAAACTTACAGTAACTAAATTAAAGATGAACTTAAGAATGAGTAGATCGGTTTATGTGAGAGTTTCGAGAAGGAATGGGTCGATTACAAGCCCCAGTTACGATTTGGTAAAACATTGGGCTTTGTTAAGTTTAAAAAAATTCCATAAAGATGTCTCTGCTGGCCAGCTAGACAGACTGGTGTCATTTACTCGGCTTAAAAACATCACATTTGTTCAGATGATATTTGAAACGCATCCTTCTGGGTTTTGTCCCAAATAATATATGTATGGCTTCATTTCTTCAGGTAGAAGTATTAAAACCTAAAAATCTCTTTGCCATCTCAAAAAGCTAGAAGAGATACATTCGTTTATACGGCAGCACTGAGAATATATGAAAAATATTAACCATCTGCTCGCTTGCTAAACTTATGGATCTATTTAGGTGGCAACACCTTTCCGAAGTAATGGAGACTTTTGCATTTATTCGTACGTATGTGTAAGCATGTGTGCTTTCGTACGCTTGAATGTGTAATGAAAAATTTCCCAACTTTTCATTTCACTCTCACTTTCTGTTCAAACATTTGGTGAAATGAAACAACTTTTATAGCACTTTGATATTCGTACGTTTGGGTCGTAAGCGTATGCTTGTGTTTGCAATACTTCACATACGTGTGTGTGTGTGTGTGTATGAGCCGCGGTAGCGTTCCACAACATCGTTCGTTGTTAATATCGTCGCCGTAGCATTCGCATTCGTGAGTATGTCCGTTGCTCAAGTATTTACGATGAGTAGAACACTTTCAATCACTCGTAAAACTCTACTCGCGACGGTGCTATAATTCCCACCGTACTACTATCAACAAAAGCAACACCAACATCAAGACCAGGGGCAGGAATGATTATAAATCGTGTCTGTGTGTGTGTGTGTGTATGTGGCTTTTTCTCAGAATAGTAGTACATACTACATGTTTTTCTTGCACATGTTGTACTCTGTCATTGTTGTTGCTGTTTGTCTGATGTTTTTGGCGTTAGTGTTTTTTCTTCCTTTTTGCGTTTTTGTTGTTTTCCACTTGGGGCGGGGGAATTAGACAAAAAGTGAGTAAAGTTTTGTTTGGTGGTGCGGCGGATGAATTTCACAAGTGAAAACTTAAAGCAACAAAGAGGCGCAGCGAAGAAATAACGAAAAGGGAATTTTCTTCAAATTCGAAGAAGAAAAAATATTTGCTTTTGCGAAGACATTTCATTTGTGAATTGTTCTTATGGCTTGGCGATAAATTAGAGGACCCTTTTCTTCACACTCACAGAGTTTGCAAAACCTCTATGCTTTCGTTGTAAAATCAGCTGAGTTTTAGTTAAAAATGAATTGAATTGAATTTGAATTTTATAAGATGGACGGACTAGCATACTTTTCATACATAGGTGACAAACGGAGACAATAATTCTTACTGCTCATTGAGCTAACTTACAACAAAAATTGTTTTGATATCTTCACCAGAAGGATGTAAAGCACATATTATTGAGTACAGTAAAAATGTAACACCCAGAGGGAAGCGCTAAAGTCCGAAGAATGTTTTGACCAAATATTTGTTTCATTATGACCTTTAATTCTATTGAGCGAAGCCGTCTGACTTACTGCCTTAGCTGATATGGTAACTGCCATAAATGTTAATGAAACTTCTTAATGCTTAGCGTAGCTTACTATTTTTCTATACCGTGTCTGGACATTGTAAATGAAACGGGCCTTTTTGGTACTTCCCATTCAAATTGACCCATTTTCCGAAATTTATTTTTTTGCCTGTAACTCCTTATTCGTAGGCTGCCCATTATACTCGTATTGGTTTATAATTAATGCCTGCCTGAATTCGAAAAATTTGATCGGTTAACTGCGCCTCTTCGGATACCTGCTATACGAATAGTCGATGTAATCCTTATATACTTTATTTCATATCTTTTATTCAGTTGCACTGAATTTAGTCAAATTTGGTACACAATGAGCGCAGAATGGTCTCCAATATAATACCGGCGGGCATATAGAAAATCTGAACATTCAACTTTGCCATTAAATACACGTTTTTTCTTGGTATAATTATGCGTGGACAAAATGTGAGCTAATTATGTTGATCTTGAAACATTCTCCCAATACCATCGTCATTACACAAAAATCGTTTGCGTTTTAACAGTGGAAATCACTTATAAGCATTGGTACACATTAATTTCGTATGGCAACTCTGCCACCCAATACCTTCTCGTTTGTTTTTTTTCTACTCGTCGAAATTATAACAACATGGCGTAAGCGAATCATTTCCTCTCGTTTATAAATATAAGCTCTGTGCCCATATAAGTCGGCTGATTCTCCGAAATTCTACAATTATTTTGTAATATCTGATTAATTGGCTGCAGCAACTTAGAGTTTTTTTTCCATTATATTGATTTATAATTCTATGTAAAACCATGTCCATTCTGGTACTTCCTATACAAATAACCGATTCAGCCAATCAGCATATATTTTTAGCTTCAAATCTCTCAAGCAGTTACAGTAAATTCAGTTAAATTTGGCACACATTAAGCGTTTAACAAACTAAGTTCTAAAAGTGAAACTAGAGGACACTGCTATACTCTCTTTGGTTTCTCCCATAGAAATTGTCCACATTTGTATTCCATTATAATGCTTCGTAAAATTTAAAAACTCGTGTGGTTAACCGTTCCCTCTCTGAAAACTTCCATATAAATTAGCTAATTCAACATATAGGTACATATATGTTCCTTGATTCGAATCTTTTATTAAACTGTACTAAATTTTCAACATACGAGTAATTTAGAACCCATTGACTATTAAGTAAACTTAGTTCTGCGAATGAAATTGAAAATAATTGACATTCAGGAAAAATTTGTTATGTGTGTGGAATTAGAATCTGGCAACAATTGGACCGTCTGAAGGCATCAACCGTCCAGAACCAGCCAGCTTTGGCTAATAGGAGAAAAATTGTGTTCCATCAAGACCTGGCATTAGGCTGTACATGTGATCTGGGGGCTTGGTTGCAACGTTCTTACGCATCCTACTAATACGCCGGTCTTGGCAGCAAGTAATTATCACCCGTTCCTCTCCATGGCGAATGATTTTGTTCGCAAAAAAACGCATCAATAGAAGCTTCTGAAACTCGACTGTTCTTTTTTTTTAATAGAGACGAGACTTTCTACGAGAACGGCTTAATAGAATTTCGAATAAATTGAAAATGGCAGCAAGTTGTCGGGCAAAATACTAGATAGGATAGGATCATTCTGTGTAAAAATATTAGATTTACTTTTACTATATCTTATATAGTGAAAAGATACCATGATATAAAACGGATCTGTAAGATAATTCATTATATCTACCGAAGATTCCATGAAGTAGTTCGCATTTACATATATTTCTAGCGTAGCTTGAAGTAATTTTTGCGTATTGGCATATTTCAGTTAACTGTAAGATAATATAGAATTTTAAATATTATTATTTATTATTAGAGTATCCAAACCTATGCAACCGTTTTAATGGCCGGAGACCGAATGATCTCTTTTCTAAGGCGCAAATTTTGATTATCAGGTTTTACTTTCTTCGGTTAATTTATTTAAAGATCCGAAAGATACCTCCACATATTCATCACCAGGGCCAAGATATTATGTGAAGTTAATACTGTCGAAATATCATTACTGAATGCATCACATTTTCATTTATTTTTATTCAATGGCGAAGACCTCAGTACAACAGGTTTAAACAAAACCCGATTATTTGATTAGTTTTTTTTTTTGTACCAATTAGGTTTTAGTACTACTTTTAAAGTAGCAAAGTCAGTTTTCCTAAATTTTTTTAATATATTTCGGGCTTGGAGGCTTTGAAATATCTACACAAAAAGTTTAATGTTTTAAGTTTCTGTTTGAATAATTTATACTTGTTTACTTCGTAAAAATTTGAAGGTTGACCTATCTTCGAGAGCAATAGCTCGAAAACTAGCGTTCCGAATCTGAGATTCTTTAACTCCTCCGCAGAGCCATTTTTTCAACGCCTCAAATCTTTTTCGTAGTCACGTCCATTTCCTGTAGTTTGAATGCTCCTGTAATAATTATTAGTAGAATTATTTCAGACTTTCTTTATAGTGAAATACATTTTTATAACATAAAAGTAAAAAAAAAAAAATCCAAAAATTTATTTTGCCCGCCAAACGGATTGGGAAAAAGCAAACTCTGGCGGGGGAAAGAGCTGAAATGACAGCACTGCTTGCGAACTAAAAAGCTGTAGTAGTGTTTTCCCCATATTTGCATAACGCTCTGTTTATATGTGACCAGATTTCGCACTTTTTATATCTGTCGATCTGTCCCTTTTAGCCGTGAGACGAGGAGTATTATGCTTGAGGTTTGTGTCCTGTATTTGACGCATTTCTTGCGAGATACTAGTATTGTTTTACATTAAGTCTGATTAAAAGGTTAAATAGTTGGAGTTATGGTCTTTTATGGGAAATGAGATGTGATGGTTTCTACGAAATAAAATTCTGTGTCTTGCAGAAGCCATAAGATGACTGATTGGTACTTGACTTCTTCATTTTATGAACTGGTTCCTTGGAAATTTGGTACTAGACTTGGTTACCCTATTAAATGGGTGCCATTTTGGTGTTTTAGTTGAGCTAAGAGATTTCAATAGATTTCAATAATTCTTCCTGGAACCAAATCAGCAATCGGATTTGGCACTGGATACCCAGGTTATGGTGCTAATCAATCCAAATTATGATATTTTGTATGAAATAGGCAAAAACTGCGGAATGAATTTGAATTTCAGGTAGATCAGATAATTTATATTTTGATCCTAGCTTATAATACTTTCGAGCATCAGATGGATAAATCATATAACTAGAGAATTAACAGAGGTAGTGTAGACTCAGGGAATTGGTGAATAATATTATCAATTTATTACTCATTAAAATTTATTGTATCGTCTTCAAAGTAGTCCCCTTCTATCATCATCTAAATTGGCTGCATTTCGAAAAATTGGTCAATTTATATGGGAGATATCAGATTGAGTCTGGAGAATAGTCTTAATTTTCATTTTGTGACTCTACTTTAGAAAGCGCCAACTTGTGCCTAACTTGACTAAATTTAGTGCAAACGATTGAAAGATATGAAGCCGAGAATATACGGGTTAAATCGGTCATTTATATGGGAGGTACCATAAATGATCGATTTAGTTGGTTGATTTATTCAAATTTTACCACAAATTATGAAACAATTCAAATAGCAAAAAATTTTGGGTTGCTGCAGTTTATGGGAGGAAATTAAATACCGGAAAATTTGTCAATTTGTATAGAAGATGCGGAAGGGATGGGCCCTTATAGCCTATTTACAACCCACAACTACGACCTATGAATACATGTCCACCAGTTATACAGACGGACATCGCTCAACGGATTTAAATATTAATTTGGCCAGAAGACACTTGGTACTTTAAACGCTTTTGATCAACCGTGGCGCGACGGACAGTACATGCGGCTATCATTCGTTTTGGGCGGTATTTACTTCGATTAGTCTGACAACCACTTCGAGTAGTCTAGTAATCGTCTGGTTAATGCTTCTCAAACTGTGACGTTCGGTATCGTCGTTAAACTGCAGGCCACCAGAGTGAGTCTAAATATACAGAGTTGTCTATAAAGCTATGATTTCGATGAAACTTTTATTTCATTATAAAGCTTGGATCTTGCCATTATGAAATACAATGTCATTAGAATGTGGAGTGTTTTGAGGTAGTTTTCGACCATTTTTCCCTCATATCCGCATAAATACGGTCTTTGACCACAAAAAAGTCTAACGGCGTCAAATCGCATGATCTTGGTGGCCAACGGACGTCGCCAAAACGTGAAATTATGCAATAAAGCCAAATTGGTCATGTCGGGTCACCACATTTGTAGCGAGATTTTACTATTTTTATGCGCTCTTCGATTGCTAGACGATCCATACTCGTAAATAGTAAACCTTTTACTAAATAAATAACACTTTATGTGACAGGTATTTAACAGCTGACAGCCTTGCTAGACCGGCGAGTCTGAATAACCCGTAGAGTGCATGTAAGCTTACTGAACATGAGAAGCTTTCCCATATCTCATTCATGGGATGTAAGGAAATTTGTTTTTCTTTTTCCTTAGTTTAAACGTTTTTTTCTGGGTGTTAGATATCAAATTCATTTCTTCTTGTGAAGATATGAACACACTTGACATAAAGTAATAAAATCGCACAGTGTAAACAAACTAAATGACAGATCAGAGAACTGTAATGACCACATAGCGACAAAAAGGATAATCTTAACAATCTCTTTAAGCGGACATTTGAAATGATCAATTGCCGCTACATTTTGGGCAGAATGTTTTGTTTTTGGTGGAGTAGTGTCCATCATCGCTTAGTGGAATCATTGGAAATTAAACTTGCTTTCATTAATGTCTCTAATTTATGCTTGAAACTAAACATGATGGAAATTTCTGTGCCTTTGTTAGTACTCACAAATGTTCTGTTTATCTTTAGCAACATTTCGTTAAACGCAATTATTAGCTTTAAGCCACCATGAAATTCGATCATTAACCGCTCAGGTTCTTGTCGAATTGCACAATCACGACATCTGTTATCTTCTCTGCTCATTCTCAGCTGTCATTTATAATACAATGTAGCAAATTGGTTTATCGGTGCAAAATGTATGATCAGTACTGCTCAAGTCGCTCGTCTTTTGCCCGACCAGAAAACAAATTTAGAATTATTTTAAATACATTTCTTTTGCCACTGCCGCTGTATACTTAACCCTTCCCATTCATTTCTTCCCACAGAATATACAAATTATATGAAAACAGAAAACGCGCAAAGTAATTAAGAACATATAACAGCAACAACAACAAGAAATCAAAAGAATTATTCTATATATATATGTATCTATATGTAATGTAAAATGTAACTTAGACCTGCTACCAAATCAACCAAAATAACCACGTAAACCAAGTGACACGTAAACAGCAACAAAACCAACAGCCGCACGAGATAGTTCATCTGTAAATGAAATTCTTTCCAGCCTCAAGTGTCTGGATAAAGTTCGAATGTCGAAACCGGGGAAAAAATGAAAAATGCCGTCATTGATGACAACTCCAGCACGATTCTTCTATCATCAATTGACACTCAAGGCGGATAAGCCACGACATTTAAGGTCATTTAATGACGGCAGCAAATTTCACGACGACGACTTTTGTGAAGTGAAAACTAAAGCCAAAGAGTTTCGAAAAATCATAGAAGGAAGAGGAGACAGAGGAAAACGGGTAGTAGATTGGCAGCAGAAACGTCGTTGGGCTTTATCCAGGAATTTAATAACCAAAATTAAATTAACCAATCCCACCTTTGATATACAACAAGAACAACAACAAAAGCAACAAGTACAACATTATCAGAAGCAACAACAACAACAACAAGAAGAACAACAAGAACATCATCCAATGCAACTAAATTAAAAAAAAAAAGAATCACCAACAGCAACAACCAAAATTTGTTCCTTGTCAGCAACTACCAAAGAAGCAGCAACGCAACAGCGGCAGCAGCGATAGAAAACAAAAAATAAACCATCGTACGTTGTCTCGCAAACTCACTCGTATTCAGACACGCTGGCCCCATTTTTCTAATTGAAACAACCAATCTGCAACGGAAGGCAACAATAAAAACCTACAAGACGGCAGACGCAACTACAACAAACATCAGGCACCTACAGCATCCGCAACATCGCCATCTGCAGCATCTTCATCGGCCGCAGCAGCAGCAGCAGCAAACGATTCGCTCCTTAAGGAATTGCGGCGCTGGATCGTTGTTTGGTTCCATACAGAGCATCTTGTATTATTTGCTG
>JAHXMU010000239.1:309293-326706 GCA_019455685.1 Philornis downsi
ATGGCGTTGCCAGATGGGTCCGTCGAATATGGGCAACTCTGTATATAACAGTATTCTTCTTAGAAAATTGTTCTGGATGATGGTCTCCATGTGTCATATTATAATTAGACGTTAAAGTAATCTTTCGAATAGGATAATTTTTAAAAGACTTTCTATAAAGAAAAATTAGTTAGTAGACAGCGTTCATATAGAAATTTGTCTTAAAAGAATTGTTTTTAAATTAATTTTTAATTTAATTCTTATTGAAAGCTTGTTTCTCCTTCCAAGGTACTTATCGGAAAAGTGTTTTTCAAGGGATTTATACATGGACAAGACTTGAAATACCAAAATGTCTTTCTGCATTGTAAAACATACGAGTGTGATCAAAAATAATTCAATTTCAATTCAATATTTTCAAATTTCGTGAGTTATATATGTTCGATTTTTGCATTTTTTTCTGTTATGTTGGTACACATGTCCGTTATATATGTTGACAATATCAGTCATTTTGGATTGTCAGTTTGTTTTTGACAGATAAAAAGTTTAGTCGTGTTTTGGTGTGCTGTTCAATTTTTTACTATTCGAAAAAATGGATCAAAGAAACTGTATTAAGTTTTGTGTAAAAAATGAAATTAAATGTGCAAGGACATTTGAAATGTTGACTGTGGCGTTTCAAGAGTCTACTATGAGCTGAACACAAGTTCAATGTGGTATAACCGGTTTCAGCAAGGCCGAGAAGATTTCAATGACGATGCTCATGCTGGTCACCCGAGCACGTCAACAACCAATGAAAATATTGAAGCAGTGAAAAAAATAATTTTGGATAATCGTCGAATCACTATTAGAGAGGTTGCTGATGATGTTGGCATATCGTTCGGCTCATGCCAAGCAATTTTTTCGGATGTTTTAGGCATGAAGCGTGAGGCAGCAAAGATTGTTCCAAAATTTGCTAAATTTTGAGCAAAAACAACGCCGCATGGACATCGCTCAGGAGCTGTTGAACGTCGTCAACGACGATCCAGATTTCCCCAAAAAGGTCATAACTGGTGACGAATCATGGGTGTATGGATATGACATTGAAACCAAAGCCCAATCATCCCAATGGAAGCGTCCAGAAGAGCTAAGACCGAAAAAAGGACGTCAAGTTCAGTCAAATGTGAAGGTTTTGCTCACTGTTTTCTTCGATTGCATTGGTGTGGTACATCCTGAATTCTTGCCACAAGGTCGTACGGTCAATAAGGAAT
The DNA here is from genome assembly GCA_019455685.1 of Philornis downsi. Classification (NCBI taxonomy): domain Eukaryota; kingdom Metazoa; phylum Arthropoda; class Insecta; order Diptera; family Muscidae; genus Philornis; species Philornis downsi. Next base: position 310,517 of record JAHXMU010000239.1, read on the forward strand.
ACTACCTTGAAGTTTTGCGCCGTTTGCGCGAAGCAATTCGTCAGAAACGCACAGAATTGTGGAAAAACCAATCATGGATTTTGCACCATGATAACACACCAGCTCACATATTGATGCTTGTGCGTGAGTTTTTGGCCAAAAAAAAAAAAAAAAACCCGCAAGCATGCCTCAACCACCGTATTCGCCGGACTTGGCCTCCGCTGACTTTTTTCTCTTCCCAAAACTGAAGACACCGATGAAAGGAAAGCGTTTTGCTACGATTGAGGAGATAAAAGAAAAATCGAAACCGCAGCTGTTGGCAATACCAAAAAGCGCGTTTTAGAAGTGTTTCGAGGATTAGAAAAAACGCTGGCACAAGTGTATTATATCTGAGGGGAACTACTTTAAAGGAAATAAAATAGAAATTGATGAATAAATAAATACTTTTTGAAAAAAATTGAAAATAGCGGTTATTTTTTGGTCACACCTCGTATTTACATTTCGAGCGACTCCTTAACAAAGAGTATTTTCTTTATGTGGAAGACGCTTTCTATTAGAAAAATGTTTTGAAAGGTTCTTCTACATGGAAATGTGTGTTGAAGGGTGAACTTTCAAAAGTAAAGTTAAATAAAATACAAATAAAGTTATGATTTGGATGACCTTGACTTGGACCTTGCCTTTATATACAAAATACAATGTCATTTAAGTGGCCGCCTCTGGATTTACGGCAGCAGTGGATCTTTTTGAGGTAGTTTTCGACCATTTTTTCACATATTTCGGACGGTATCTCGGGGATAACGTGACGAATGTTGGTTTTCAAATGCTCCAACGTTTGGGGATTATACGCGTAAACGCGGTCTTTGACGTAGCACCGCTAAAAAAGTGTAACGGCGTCAAACCACATGATCTTGGTGGCCAATTGACGTCGTCGAAACGTGAAATTACGCTTTCTGGAAACTTCTCATGCAATGAAACCAAAATCTTCAATTGCAGGCCAAAAGAATTCGATTATCATACGGTCATAGCGATATGAGTTGACGGTAACGGTTCCTCCAGCGACATTTTCGAAAAAATCCGGTCTAATGACACCTCCAGAGCATATAGTGCGACAAACAGCCACTTTTTTCAGATGCAATGGCTTTTCCATAATCACTTTTAGGTTCTTCGAGTGCCATATGCGACAATTTTGCTTGTTGACGTAACCACCGAGTGAGAAATGAGTTTCATCGCTGAAGAACATTTTGTTCGATTGAAAGCCTACATTTGAATCAACAATTTTGTTTTAACTATTTTTATGCGTTCTTCGGCTGTTTAGCGATCCATATTCGCAAATGTCAACTGAGTGTAAGAAGCTCTCCCATGGCTCAGTCATGGGATGCCAGGGGATTTCGTTTATTTATATGCTTCAGTCCGGTCGAACTTTCAAAGTTTTCTTGGACTCTTTTTGTTAAAAATTGCATCGGAGAAAGAAAACTTGAGTGAGACCATTCCGTTGCCCATCAAAGAATTTCATTTAGAGAATAAATCTTCTAAAGTCCGGAAAATGGCCGCTATTCAGTTGCACTGTGCAACTGAATAATAACCTAATCACTTTATCTACAAATGTTTCTGTAGCTATTTTTAGACATCAGCACTTACACTTTGTACTCACACCTATTTTGAACCTCTTTTTTTATAATTGAAACAAGTGCCGCAAGTGTCACCGCAGTGTTACAGTGTCGCTCAAGTGTGGCAATGGCATTTTGGTGCCTCCCTGAGTGATGCCACTCGTCTCGATGGTATGGACAGTGTGAATGTACACACAACTCTTACGTAGGCACTTACTTGGCTCTATAAGTATGTGAGTATGTGAAAGTGACTGACGCGACCTCATACACATTAGATGTGCATAAATATGTGTATATATGCAAACGGGCACACACACACACCTATAAGTATGTGCGTGCATACAATGCATTTATAAATGTTCCTTTATGAACCTAAATATGTATATCAATATATGCATATATTTATTACATATTTATTATACGCTTTAATTTTATTTTTAAATTTCAAGTTAAAAAGAAAACAAAATTAGATGAAAAAAATACTCAAAAAATAGCCACTTGTATGTGATATATTTTTGGTGAGAAATTCCTTGTAATTTTGAAATTTCATTCGGTGACGTCTTTGAAAATATTTTGGATTTCAAGGAAATGTACGGGAGAAATACATAACGACATGTCTGTGATCCATAAGATGGTGAAATGTAAAGGATTTTGTTTTCAATTGGAAAAAAAGGATTGTTTTCCGAAGAAAACTAGACAGTTCACACTATAGATTAAAAGATTTACGGTAAAATATAAGACCATAGCTGGGAAGGGAGAGGGAGGTGTGGGCATTTGAGTTATTTTGTCTTACAGTCTAGCCGAGAAGATTATGAGCAAAGCTGCAATTAACACGACTGGTACCATCTTTAATAAAAGCCATATGTTACTCGCATATTCAGATGACATAGACATTATTGGCCGAAAACTGCAAGATGTTACTGCAGCTTACTCAAGCATCGAGAAGGAAGCAGCGAAAATGGGTCTGGTGGTAAACGAGGACAAAACAAAGTTATTGGTTTCAACGAACAAAGAATCTACATGTTTGCTACGTTGTATGATCGTGGACAACTATAATTTTGAAGTGGTGAAAGAATTCATCTTCCTCGGTTCCGCTGTAAACAAAACGAATGATGTCAGCATTTAGATAAAGAGGAGAGTATTGCTTGCTACCAGATATTACTATGGGCTTGGCAAGCGATTCAATGATAAAACCCTCTCTCGACAAACAAACATCTGACTGTACCAGACGTTGGTTCTATCTGCCTTGTTATATAGCGCAGAATCCTATGTTATAACGCAAACGGATGAATCAGTACTGGCAGTGTTCGGGAGAAAAATACTCTGGAAAATATATGGACCCATCATCGTTAACGGAGAGTATCGGCGTCGCATGAACAATGAGCTGTATGCGCTATATGCCGACATCGACGTGGCCAAACGTATTAATATACAGCGATTGCGTTGGCTGGGTCATCTTGTGCGGATGGACTCAAATGCTCCGGCATGGAGTCCACGAACTCGATGGACGGCGCAGAAGAGGGCAAGCCAGACTCCGTTGGAAGGCTCTTGAAATACTATCGAAGCTTGGTATGACGAATTGGAGGAGCAGTGCAGAAGATCGAAGCGCTTGGAATTATTTCCTACGGGCGGTGTATAATAAATGAGGATGTCTACTCCAGTTAATTCAAAGCTAGTAATCAATAATAAACTAAATTGCGAATTAGCGTCGTAGACAGGTAAGAAGTTGTTGGGATTCTGGCCTCACCTCCTAACTTTTTTGAAAAAGGATACGTTTTCATTTGTAAGAACTAAATACTGCCAAAAAGCAAGACCAAAATAATTATGCGAATATGTCAAATCCCAGAAATAAGCCCTAATACTGCTGTTCTGATCTCATTTCGGCTCGGAGGCCGCAATATCATCGTCGGTAATTAAGGTGATTTCTTCATTCGTGATACCATGCGGAATTAGAAACTTATAAAAACACTCTTTTCATAATTGCAGCCCATTCTGGGTATCTGTAACTAGATTTCTAGCATTGTCCTTACAGGAGGGGAGCTCTGTTCCACACCCTATACTTCTGATCTTTTGCAAGAATTTTCGGGCTTCACATATATCCCTGCATCTTTCCACATACTCACTTCTCTGCTCTTTCTACAGTCCCTTCTTTCGCCTTAAAAATCCGTGTATCTCTCTTCTCTTCCCCTTATGGTGCTCCCAAAGGCACGTGTTACAGTTAGCTGCAGCGTTGCATGTATTCAGCATCATTTTTCTCAAACACTATGCGACATTCTTCATTGTACCACAGTCAGGTTCATACCGCTAGGAACGTGCCTTGCATTTATTGCCTGATTCCTCATGGTGTGTGGGAATCTTGTTCTTCTTATTGCCATATTACGCGCCGCTGCGACAGAAACCAGTCTGAATCCGTTTTGGAGGTATTACTATCTAATTTTTTTGATTGTTAGATTGAGAACACTTTGGCATTATAATCTCTCAGAACAATTTTAATGTCGTGGCCATGGCAGCGGTCATATGCTTCTACTAAGCACTTATTGAATGTATCTTTGCTCTCTTCATCTTCCGTCGGAGTGCGTGTGCAGATTAGTATGGTGAAAACATATTTCGTCTTGATGCGGACAATGGATATATGACCTAAATCTGGAGACAAGGCGTCGAAGTCTCTTTCTCGCAACAAAGACATATCCAAATTCATGTCTTTCTGTGTGGGAGCTGTAGTAAATGTCGTAGTTTTTACGATGATTGCATCCTTGTCGTGTCCTTTATAATTTTCTAGGAAATGCGTCAATCGGATAGAGGCACCTCCTCTGTAAAGAGTTCGGACGTTTCACGGCCATATCCTTAAATTATGGTCTTCATAACGTTTGCGGGAGTCGTCAGCGTCCGTCCGTTTCATCATTTTCATTTGTGTTATCATAATAATCCTAGTGTTGGGGCTGCCAACGAGTCGAGTTTCAGCCACAGATGTTACCTAATGGTCTAAAATGCATTGGTGTCAACATGCCATTTATGTTTCTCAATAAGTTGCCTTTTCATTTTAGCTACCATCGGACGGTTGTCTGATGGCGTCAGTAGGGAATACTTGCTCGAAGGTAGGACACCGTGAACTGCTGAAGAAATTCTGAAAAAGGTTCCGGCTAATATCAAGTGAATAACATTCAGAGAGCCCAAATTAGAAAATGTCCCATTCACAATTAAATGTAAATTAAATTTGTTCCTTTGTCAAAAATAAATGTAAATTCTCTTTTTGGAATATCAAATTCTCTTTTTTCGGAATATCAAATGAAGATTTTAATTGATATTTCTAAAATTCTTATTGTCAATTGAATCTTTGTCATTTATACATTGTTATCCATTTGTCGTTTTCAAAAGTAAAGTTAAATAAAACAAACATAAAGCTATGATATCGATGAAACTTTTATTTCATTATAATGGTTAGACCTTGCCATTATGTACGAAATACAATGTTATTTAAATGACCGCCTCTGGATTGGTTGCAGCAGTGGGTCCTTTTGAGGTAATCTTCGACCACTTTTTCACACATTTCGGGAGGTATCTCGGCGATAACTTGACGAATGTTGGCTTTCAAATGCTCTAACGTTTGGGGATATCCATGTAAACACGGTCATGTAAACACGGTCTGTGAAGTAGCCCCACAAAAAAAGTCTAACGGCGTCAAATCGCATGATCTTGGTGACCAATTGACGTTGCCAAAACGTGAAATTACGCTTTCTGAAAACTTCTCATGCAATAAAGTCTAAATTGGTTGTGGTGAATCACGTTTGAATCACCACTTTTATAGTAAGTTTTAATTATCTTAATGCGTTCTTCGAATGTCAAACGGTGCATATTCGTAAATGGCAAACCTTTCGCTAAATAAATGTATTTAGTATCAGGTATTTAACAGCTGATAGCCTTGTCAGACCGCCGGTTTTAAAATCACTAAATAGATAACCTTATAGTTAGAAATAATATTGTATAATATTTAAGGCATAAATCATTACAGCCAGAGAAGGTCTAAAAATTTATTTTTTGTTTTTTTGTTTGCACTTTTGTTTGTAGTATTCAAAATTGAAAGCAAAATAAAAAGAAAGAAAAAGAAATGATTGTAATTTTACTGTTAATTCGTCTAAAATGTTTGGCACATTGCTATACAATTTTTGCGCCCAATATTTTATAAGGAAATAACTTTTCATTCAATTATTTCGAGTGCAGTAGAACACTTCTACAATGCAATTAGTCTTGTCGAATCGCAGTCTACTCGTATTCGCGATGTAATCAGAAACTAACCTCATAGCCTTTTTTTGATAACTTTCGTAAACAATTTTTATAATAAGCTAATATTTTTCGGCATCTTAAATAAAACTTCATGCCAATCTGTATTACAGTTGTAATTCTCAGTTTTTCGATTTCGACCCATTCAAATTCTCTTTAGCCATGTCCAGCTGTTCTCTTTTATTAGATTTATATGGGTGTCAACGTCAGTCAGTGTATGTGTAGGCGTCTAAAAATATCATCACAATTGTTTGAAGCATTTTTATTTTACGATAACTCTTTATATAACTGTATGAACGTATAAAGTTCGTATTCGTACCACTTCACAGTGTGGTAGATCACAAATCTAATTGGACAAAATTAATAAATTGCGTAGGGTTCACTTTTCACTTATATATGTGTATGTATATTAAACAAAAAATGAGTTCAAATTTATAAATGATTGTAAAAAATCAACTTTTTTTTTAGAAAAAAGTTTTTTTTAGTAAAACAACGCAAAAAGTAAATAGTTCACACTGTCAACAAAAAATATATTTTTAAGATAAAAGATTGGTTTCTTAAATACATGCTCTGAGATCATTTGTGATTATATATATACTAATATTTACGTTGAATGCAACTAATTAATCATATAATAAAATTATTAGGTGAGTTTTTATGTAGAGTCGGATGTAGTCATTTTTAGTGTTAAAATAATTTTAATAAATATTTAATAGTAATTGTTTTATTCACTTGTTTTTGCTTTATTACATTATTAATACAGATAAAGCACATAAATACACATAGGGATTTTAATTTAGTCAATTTCATATGCATCTTTAAAAGATTCTTCTTCCTCAAAAGCATCAACAGATAATAATGAAAGAGCTCCTTTTGTTACCAAACTTCGAACTCGAAAGGGAGTGTGACGCAAACTTGCGATAAAAGAATCTGAAGAAATTAATAGCCGATTGGAAAGATCTGTATTTGTGTATATTCTTGATGTTTTTCTCGTAAACAACTCTCTAAATTTTCTCGTATCCTTATTTCCTGCTTCTTGAGCTTCTTCTGACAGCTGTCCTATACGAAGAATGAAAGACCTTATAATATCTTTTCCATGAAAAAGGATTTTATGGACGCTAACTGGAATAATATACTTCTGGTGTATCTTGAAGACCATATCTAATCATCATTAATGTCAATAAAGGGTCTTTGCCAAGTATTTTGGGAGTTTTTATCCATTCTTTAAAAATGTCCTTTCTCGAAAGAGTCATACCGGAAAAGTGAAAAAAATGTATGGCAGTCGCAAAAATGCGCAAGATGTTTTTGATTTAGTAAGACCGATAATGTTGTATGGAGTTATCGTCTGGCGAAAGGCTCTTCAGAAGTCCACTTACTGTAGGGTACTGGACAAGGCCCAAACGATGGCTAGTCTGTGCATCACAGGTGCTCTCCGCACTACCCTATCGGACGCACTAAATGCAATTTTGCATTTACTGTCCTTGGTCATATTTAGTATGCAGACTGCCGCAGCTACGGCAGTAAGACTAAGAGAGCTGTCACAGTGGTCAAACAATGGTTATGATTACAGTGTGATCCTTAACATGGTGCCTGACATGACAGGCATCATAGAGTACACTCTGGCTGAACCACTGTTCGACAAGAAGTACCATATACTTATACCAGATAGCTATACGTGGAAGTGTAGAACTCCTGGTACAAGACTGTATGTCTACTTCTACACCGATGGCTCAAAATTAAATAATCAGATAGGTTTCGGGGTCTATTCCAAAGACCTAGGACTAAGTATAGCACTGTAGTGTTTATCAGACCTAAATTTTGGCCATTAACTAAGTGGCAGAATAGCTGAGATATAACATCCTTACCACGGTGGGGATTAACATATTCTCTGACAGTCGAGCTGTCATTAAATCCCTGGATTCTGTCTTCCTGAACTCAGCATTAGCCCTAAAATGCCGCAGATCTCTTAACGAGATGGGTCGCTTAGCATTCAACATTCACCTTATGTGGGTGCCGGGTCACAGGGACATACCAGCTTGCAGACGAGCTGGCAAGACTAGGGACAACCTTACAGACTCCAGCCGAATTGGAATCCGTGGGCGTGCCTCTAGTCACTCGCAAGCTCCTACTGCGAAATAGAGTATATTTAGGAGAAAATGGTAGGCGGGTGTCTATCCGATGCTGTAATCAATCCAGACAGATGTGGCCTTGCCTGGATCTGAAGCGTTCACACACACTGCTGGCCCTGTTAAGACCCGACGTCTCATTGCTTGTATCTGTCATGACGGGACACTGTCTGATTGGGAGACATGCAGTGAGATTGAGGTTAGATAAAGAGGAGGAGGAGTCCATAGAACACCTTCTCTGCAATTGTCCCGTTCTAGAGAATAGGCGGGGATCAACACTGGGCTCCTGTTTCTTTAGGGACCTAAGAGATCTGGACGATGTACTCGTAAATATTGTACGACCTAATAGTTTCTTAAGGCGCTCAGGATGGTTCAACGAGGGAAATTAGGTACATTCATATCTCTAGTTTCCGTGGAAAATATTTAAAAAAATATATTCTAAATCGTGGAAGTAAAACATGTAAACATGTTTTTGCAGATTTGGTCAAGAGCTAACCGATGACGTAGAAAATCTTGTAGGATCACAAACGTGGTTTTGACAGCACAATAAACAAATGCAAAAATTTGTCAAACTTGAAGTACGGTACTTTGGACCACAAATGTACGACTCTGTACCTAAAGTGCTGAGTCTCCGAGCATACTCGTATGGTCCTTAATGCTTTAGAAAAGTGTATATAAAATTTCATCAAAATCGTTTAAACTGTCAAGGTGTGTCATATATGTCATCGTTATTTTTTCTTTTGCCCCCAGTATGCGTCAATACGCATTGATGGACAGTTTTGATCCCTGTAAGTTGAAAAAAACTTAAAAGTGGTGGAATAATAACATTGAAATAGCTCAGATATATTGGGATTGCAAACCATAGCTTCAGTTTCACGATATCACATCTCTCATGGACGTATACGAGTTATGCACACTGTACACCAATATATTGCGATATGTATTTTAGAAAAAGAAAAACCAAAACGAAAAAATGTCGACGCTGCGATGCAATGCAGTGAAACTGAAAATGTCAAAGGTTTAAAAAAGAAATCTCTATTATAAAAACAGAACAACAAAATAGAATTAAATTGTATAACAAAATCATACATTTGAATTATTTATTTGCTCCTAAAAATAGAATGATTTTGTTTTTAGAATTTTACTGCTGGCAATAAATAAATACATTTGAATGTTTGTCGTCTTCCTTATACGGTTAGAAAAGGTTAAATTGTTAAATTTATAAACGAAAACTACATTTAAATAGGAAATGACATAAGTTCGTAAAATGCGCATTAATATTGATTAGCCATTGAACGGTATAGAGGAGAGGGCTAAGACGACATGGCTTAGGTGTAGTGAAATATATCCAATGGAGGGGCTCACTCCTTTAAAAATAAATTAAACTTTTTTTGGTTAATCAGTACATTTAGTAAGAGCAGCAATCACGCATTTTGTTTGTGCCCTCTCATACGAATCAGTGAATGCTTGAACATAAAAGAGATGTAAATACAGGGATCGCGCTAAAAGTTTTATCAATTAAAAACGCTGTTATTTTGTCAATTTTGATTTATAAATTTCAGTGCATCATAGAAACATTTTAAATTGTAAGAAAAATTTGTTATTGCTTGATATAGCGTGGATAAAGCATAGAGTTTGTCCGAAAAGGTTTCACACGCCTGATGGTATTATGTCCCATTGTCGGCGTAAACCAATCTTTAAGGCTTTGACCGTCTCATATTTTTTAGTTGATACTTTGGCCTCTAGAATAAACCATTTAGAAAAATCCACAGGGTTTAAAGAAAATGTAATGAAAACTGTTATAAAGGAATTAAACTGGGAACTTTGTATTGTAAAAAATGGTGAGATTCATGGATTTTATGGGATGGTGTCGAGATTAGTTGAAACGTCCAATGGTTTCTACCGAATTGTTTACGTTCTCAAGACAACAACGCATCGTTTACAATCTTCGCATGGTAGATTTGGAGTGATGAGTGTGATGTGGCAATTTTACAGCGGCCCAAAACCATCGCTTTCGCAGAGCAATTCTCTAGTCCAAATTATATTTTGATTTACTCTCTAACCATACACGTTCGTTTTGTTTGTTTACACACTGCTGAAAATTTTTCATCAGAAAATAACCTATTTTCAAGCTCGTCACTAATGTGCAAGTACAGGGAGTCCGTCGGGAAGGTATACTACTTTGTTTTGCCGCCATTTTGATAAACATTAGTCTTGACAGTTCATATTTGGCAGTCGTGAAGTAGAGAAGTGGCAAATTTATTATGGAAAAATATTCGACAAACTAACGTGTTTTAATCGTTAAAACATTTTATCAAAATCAATAATTGCTTACTTTGAGAAAGTTGCGTGAAATATATGTAAGAGACAAAGTGCCAACAAGACGCACTATTTATCGCTTATTGAGTGATTTCGAAGAAAGAGGGTCTGTAGCTGATAGGGCCAAGCATGGATCACAACGTACTGCAAGATCGGCTGAAAACATTACAGCTGCTCAAGAAAGTGTTCAAAACAACCCATCAACCTCAATTCGACGCCGTGCTCAGGAGCTTGGTCCTCAAAGAACAACTTTGGCCACAATTTTGCACAAGGATTTGCATTTGTTTTCATTTAAGATTCAGTTGACACAAGAGCTTCTTCCACAAGACCATTTATGCCGCCGTACATATGCCAATAGGATGTTACAACTCTCCCATGACAAGGCCGATTTTCATGAAAACATCATAGTGAGTGACGAGGCACATTTTCATTTGAATAGATATGTGAATAAACAGAATAGTCGGTTCTGAGCAATGGAAAACCCTCAAATTATTCATTTGACTGATGAATCCATTAAAAGTGACAGTCTGGTGTGCAATTTGGTCAGGAGGAATCATTAGACTTTACTTCTTTGAAACTGAAAACGGAGTAACGGTAACTGTCAATGGGGAGCGATATCGTGATATGATTGAAAACTTTTTAACGCCCCAACTGCATGCTTTGAGCTTGATTAACACGTGGTATCAACAAGACGGTGCCACATCGCATACAGCCAGGATTACAGTAGAATTACTGCGATACCTCTTTCCACAACAAGTCATTTCAAGAAATGGTGATGTTGATTGGCCTCCACGGTCGGTGGATTTGACTGCTTTGGACTTCTTTTTGTAGGGATATATGAAAAGCAAGGTTTATGCAAACAAACCGGAAACGCTTGAACAACTCAAACAAAATATTCGTGATGAAATTAATGAAATCCCGCGTGAAATGTGTGAGAATGTAATGAAAAATGTGCTCAAATGGGCCCGCATTTGTGAGGGTAACAGAGGCGGACATTTATCTGATATTGTATTCCATACATAATTGCCGACATTAAATAAAACATTTGTCAATATAAGATCCATTCTCTTTCATTTAATCAAAAATTATAAACACACAAAATAGTATAGCTCCCCGACGGACAACCTGTGTTTAAACACTTTTGTTCTTGCTAGGCGAACTACCTTTTGTGCAGGCTTTAAATCTTGCACTTTTTGGATATTTTACAGGGCTTCAAACGCAGTTCATTTTTTTATTATACGCCCCATGCTACGATCGGACACATTGAAATTGAATTGCGTTTTAAAGTAGATTACGTTTAATTCTGACCTTTGGAACTATTTCGGTCGATATTGCTGTTTTTGGATGTCCATTTACAAGGCATTTGTTGACGCTCCCAGTATCATTATAACGTGTCAAAGTACGTTGAACAACCATTTTCTTCGCAAGCAAGTGTCATAGTTCATTAACAATGGCTAGCTGCGATACATAAAGCAATAACAATGTGGCATTTGAATTCCATTGCGACAACTTTTTTATCTGCGACGGAAAAAGATATCCTTCTGTAGTTTTATAAACAACATAATAGGCTAACGCTTGTCAAGAAATGAGCGCGCTGTCATTAGCCGTTTAATCCGACAGCAATGTACATTTATTACATTCGTAGTGGCTATACTGTAACGCGTTCTTTAAAATACCCCAATTTTCTTTTAAATTTTTCTGCAAATATGTTCTATTTGTTTCTTAAATTTGTGTTTTCTGCCAATTATAAATTAACATGCCATCAATTTCAAAGTTTATGTTACGAGTCACATTTGTCGTTTAATTTAATTTAGTTCATTTTTAACTATGCGCTTATTCGGTTCACATCGTGCACTGTACTGCTACTACACTGTTTGTTACTATTATCTTCAGTAGTTAGATAGTCATCTACATAGAAAACCATTCCATTCCTTTCTACTACGTTGGACATAGTGCTTATATACGAGGTGTGTTAAAAAAAAGGTGAATTTCCATTTCTTCCAAAAGGTATTTATTTATTCATCAATTTCTATTTTATGTCTTTCAAAGTAGTCCCCCCCAGGTATAATGCACTTGTGCCAGCGTTTCTTCCAATCCTCGAAGCAGTTCTGATATGCACTTTTTGATATGTCTTTGAGCTCTCTAAGCGATTCGGTTTTTATCTCCTCAAAACGTAGTCCTTTCATGTGTCTCTTCAATCTTGAGAACAGTAAAAAGTCGCAGGGGGGGCAAATCTGGTCAATACGGTGGCTAAGGCATGATAACGGTGTTGCTTTTGGCCAAATAATCTCTCACAAGCAAAGTTGAGTGAGCAGTTGCATTATCATGATGCAAAAGTCATGAATTTTTTTTCACAATTCCGGGCGTTTTTTTCGTATTGCTTCACGCAAACGGCGCATAACTTCAAGGTAATACTCCTTATTTACCGTACGACCTTGTGGTAAGAACTCCTGATGCACTACGCAATGGTAATCGAGGAAAACAGTGAGCAAAACCTTGACATTTGATAGAACTTGGCGCGCTTTTTTTGGTCTTGGTCGTCACCAGTTATGGCCCCTTTAAGCAAATCTGGATCATCGTTGGCGTCATTCAACAATTCCTCAGCGATGCTCATGCAAGGTTTTTTTCAGTCAAAATTCAGCAATTTTGGAACGAAGTTCGCTGCCACACGCTTCGTGCCCAAAATTTCCGAAAAGATTGCATGGCATGAGCCCACCTATATGCCGACATCCTCAGCAACTTCTCTAATGGTGATTCGACGATTTTTCATAACAATTATCTTCTATTTCTTAAATTTCTTACCATTTATTGCGAAGAAGGACCCGTTTGTGTTTTCAATAGCGATTTCAGCAGAAATTAGAAATGTAATTTCACCGTGAACGGTTCGTCGTAGACTACAAGAAGCACATTTACCAGGACGGATAGCCAGAAGAGTGCCTTTACTTAGACAAACAAATTTAAAGGCTAGATTGGCGTTCACAAGAAGTCATTCCAATTTATCCGGAGGAGACGGTGAAAAAAAATGGCGAAACATTTCATGGAGCGATGAAACAAAAATTAATGTATTTGGAAACGGCTGTGCCCGGAATGTTCGACGCCCTAAGGGTGAGGAATTCCATGTTCACTTTACAAAGAAGACGGTCAATCACGGGGCGGCAATATTATGGTCTGGGGTTGTTTCTCATGATATGGTGTCGGTCCAATACATCGAGTTACCGACACTATGACCAGATTCCACTACAAAGCTATCTTGGAAAATACGATGTTGAACTATGCTGTGGAAATTATGCCTCTTAGATTGTCATTTCAGCAGGATAACGGTCCGAAGCATACTCGTAAGATGGTAAAGGATTGGTTCCAAGGTAATAATGTTGCCCTTCTTGACTGGCCAAGTCAATCTCCAGACTTAAATCCAATGGAAAATCTTTGGGGAGAGTTGAAACAAAGAAATGGAAAGGAGTTTCTTAAAAATAAGGATCAGTTATGGAATTTTGTTCAAAAAATTTTGTATGAAATACCAGTAGAAACCTGCAGGACAAATTTACTTTGTTGGACATAAAACCATCGACTTGGCTGCGTAGAGTGCGTACCGAAGAAAATATTGCAGCGACCAGTGTTGATTACGACCGTGTGAATGCCAATTCGTCGCCATTCTCAGCGATTGGGCATGTGTTACTCAACCACAAGGATTTATTTTTGCCCCAATTGGCTTAGTTGAACTTGGTAGACATATGATTTCATCAGGACACTGCTCGTGAAACAGTGGATATGTTGAGGGATGCATTTTTTGAGCAGCTTGTCTCTCAATTTGGTCGTAGGAGTTGGCCCTTAAGATCTTGCGTTTTAACGCCTCTTGATTATTTCTTGTGGGGTTATGTCAAATCGTTAGTCTATGTGGACAAGCCGAACACTATTGAAGCCTTACAGGATAACATAACATGCGTTATTTGTGGAATACAGACCGAAATGCTCGAAAAAGTGACGAAAAAATGCAGTTTCCGAATGGACATTTTGAGACGGAGCCGCGGACAACATGAAATTATCTTTAAAAATTAAATGGCAAAGACCAATTTATCGATTTCAATAAAAATAAATATATGATGCAAATTTGGGTATTTTATTCGATTTTTGAAAAAACTACGTTAAAAAAATCACTCTATATTTGCGCTAAAGGTGGCTACATCGAACAATAACATATTTTTTTTTAAAATATTAAATGTTTTTACGACATGCTGAAGGTTTTAAACAAAAAAAAAATTCAAAATTGAAAAAGTTTCAGATTTTTAAATGGTAACTTTGTGGAAACAATGAAAACGTGATTTCCTGAGATATGTTTTATGTGATTTTTGCAGCGTTTTGCAATATTAATTGGATGGCGCTAAGCTGAGATTTGACTGTTGCATCTTTTTTCTCTTTTTCTGCCACGCCGTGAAATATTTCTGTGTTTTCTGAACTGTTGCCCAAAACTATAGAAAATTTAGCGGGAATAAGGGGTGAAAGTACAGGGTGGCGCAATAGAACGTGCATATCGCATCATCTTTTTTTGCGGGGTAGAAAAGGCGTGGGAGGGGGGGGGGCGCCTACATTGTTGGGTTGGCGGGCTCATGGAGTTTTAGTCGCTATGAATCACTTCTACGGGAAGCGTCGCGCATTTTGCGTGCGCGCATTTTACGAGAACTCTCGTTCATATATTGCTACTAGGCGACTATATTGTGTTGAATATGGACTACGGCGAATTAGTGAAGCTCCGAGTGCTAATTTAATTAAAATATGGGTAAAGTGTTTTGAAGAGACCGGTCAAAATTGTCGTTACTGGAACAAAAATCCCAAAATCAAACACCAGAAACCATTGCGTAGTCCTAAAGTGACAGTATGGGCAGCAATCTCTGGCAGAGGAATAATTGGTCCTTTTTTCTTCAAAAATGCGCGGGGTCAAAACGTCACGGTTAATACGGAACGCTATGTTGAGATGTTGGACGGATTTTTGGCTCCAGAAATTGAAAGTTCAATTGTGAATTCCAGAACTTGGTTCCAACAAGATGGAGCTACCTGTCACACATCAAATGACTCCATGGCGGTGGTGAAGCAGATGTTCCCTGGCAGACTGATTTCGAAAAGAGGTGATGTCCCATGGCCCCCACGTAGTCCAGACTTGACGCCTCTTGACTTTTTTTGTGGGGATGCCTCAAACACAAAGTCTACAGTAATAATCCAAGAAACATCGTTCAGCTCAAGGAGAATATCCGTGGTGAAATGGCAGCCATTACACCAGTATTACTGAAGAAAGTTTTCAATAATTTTCGTTTGCGGTTAGAGGAGGGCCGTCGTAGAGAGGGTCACCATTTAGATGATGTTATTTTTAAAAAATAAACTCCATTTATTATTCTACAATGCCTTAGATTTATTTTAACCATACCTTTTGTATTTATTTTTTAATCTATTTTTCAAATATGCACGTTCTATTGCGCCACCCTGTATATATAGTCCACTGTGCATAAGCCGAGGCTGCCACTTGAATGACATTGTACACCAACATTAATGAAATAGACTTAAGTTGTTAATCAATAAATAAGTTGTTTAAAAATATTTATCTACGTTCACAACATTTTTAAAAATAGCTTTGAAAAGCACCACCCTTCATTACAATTGGGCGATGAATGCTAAAAATATCGACAAAATACTACAGATATTATAAGATTTCCAAAAAAAAAAACAACAACAACAAAAAACAAATCAAAACAATTCGTAAATTGTACTAAAGAAACTTTGTAAATGTTTTCTGGTGGAGGGTCCTAAGTGCGTCACTGTTGGCCGTCAAACATGAACATATGAAAATTATTTTGCTTTTCGTATTTTCACAGGTGTGTACACACACACACAC
>JAHXMU010000240.1:0-76888 GCA_019455685.1 Philornis downsi
AGCGGAAAATAATTACACGCTTTACACACAGGGAAGAGCCTATTATGAAATTCATTACTAATGACAGATTTCTAGCGGACCTAACGATTCTAAACCTGTTTTGTTATAAAGATGACGGTTCTTAAATTATAAGCTAATAAGAATGGTTGCAGCATTCTATACTCAACATAAGTCATGAAAGGAGATACCTTAAAATTCAAGTACACATTCAAGTACACATATACTACGTACTCAGCAAAGAATATTTCATTTTTTCTGTGCAACCAAGTTAAACCATTAAAAGGATTTCAATGCCATTAACAAAGCATAGGTCAACTTCACGTTGGTGATAAAAACGAGTATAGACACAATTGAATTGTATAACTATTGAAAAACAAGCAATATTTTTGGAAATAAGGATTCAACATAGCCACTAAAATCTAGACTTATATTCAAAATGATATCCAAACACGTTTGCATTTCACATACTTAATAGTGAAATCATTAATATTGACGTCAATAATGTTATTAGAGACCGGCTGAGAACGACATAACCTTATTATTAAAAAGATTACTCTTAACGAATTATTAATGTCTACCAATGTATTGTCTATGTTGTGTTGGTAACAGTAACTACACTAACATTGGATAAATCGTTCATATTAACAGTAATGAAGCAGAAAAGGAGAATAGAGGAAAACCAGTGATAAAGCTAAGCATATCAGAAAACCCCCCATCAAGGGTAACAAATGAAAATCGTTCCGATAATAGGCATCCACAGTGCAATACATATGGAATGGAGTTAAGAAGCAAGAATAGGAAAACCAATTGTACATTCGAATATGATGGAGGAAATTTTCTACAAACATTTGCGGGAGGCATGACCAGCACTGTGAACGTTCCTTGAAATTTGAAAGATCCGAAACGACCAACAACAATTTTTCTATGAAATGATCATGTACATAATCTAAATTAAATAGCCTTCTTAGATTGTATCATAGATAAGAGCACAATGAGATTAGAGCAAATTCTCATGCTTATTTTGATTTTCAAAATTAATGTTCTGTAAACCATGTTTAAAGAAAACATCGTCCACTTCGCTTTCTAACTTTGTTGGGGCATTACGACTGAATATCAGATGTCATCGACGACATGAAATAAACTGGTACGCACTTGTAGGATTGAAAGGGCCATTCGGTAAAATAACTAAAGTCAGCTGACAATTGCTTGGTTAAATTAGTGATCGCCAAAGCTGTTGAATATATATCTATAGTTATGTCGTGCCCTCGATCGAATACTGTAAAATATAACATTCTAACGATTTACCTGTTCAGCTTCTCCTAAGCTTTTATAATAACAAGAACTTATTGCAGGAAATTTTTGGCTTCCAAAATCCCGCTACATTTAGGAACAATGGAAAGAAATGACCTAAGACTGAATTTCCATTCAGGGTCCACCACTTCGCTTTTCGGGGAAACTAACAGCACTAAAAAATTGTCGCTATAAATCATAATCGAAATACCAATCATTTTTCGTACATAATAAACCGAAAATAGATGGTTATCAATGAATTCTCATAGGCAGCTAGTATTCTTCCAGCTAAAGTTTGTAGGCCAAGAACGATATTTTAAAGTATGAAGTTGGGTTTAGCTCCTGAAATCCTCTACTTCATATCTATATCTTAAATAAGCATCTTCTAACGTTTATTTGTTTTCTAATTCATTTTAAAGTTTATTTTTCCTTTGCCATATTGTATTTTACCAGCTTAATTATATACAAGCTACAATGATGTTTATTCAGAATTTCCTAAAAAACGCATCTAAATACGCACATAACAGACAATCTTTAAAAAATACAGGGTTGCCCATATTCGACGGACCCATGTTTTTAAAAAAAAAATCAAAGAAAAAAATAAAAATTTGGCGGTTGGCAATCTTATTCATTTAATTTGTTCCAAGTAGATTTGTTTACATCAATTTTTGAATATGATATCTCTCAAATGGCCGCCTCTGGCGTTGATGGCGTATTGTGCCCTTTTTGCAGCATTTTCCATCGTTTTGGCCAACATTTCGGCCGGAATAGCGGCTATTTCTTCACGAATGTTGTCCTTGAGCTCTTCTACGGTCCTTGGCTTGTTAACGTAAACCTTTAACTTTAAATGTCCCCACAAGAAGAAGTCAGCGGGCGTCAAATCGGGCGAACGCGGTGGTCAGTCCAAATCACCACTTTTCGACATCAAACGGCCCGGAAACAAATTCTTCAGAAAATCGATTGTTATGCAACTTGTGTGCGGTGGAGCGCCGTCTTGTTGAAACCAGAACTGCCTCATACGCTTTCGACGAATAATTGGCATCACAAAATTGGTCATCATGTCGCGATAACGCTCCTGGTTGATGGTAACAGCATGGCCATTTTCGTTTTGGAAGAAAAACGGCCCAATGACCGTTTTCGCACTAACGCCGCACCAAACTGTGACTTTTTCGTCATGAAGAGGCAATTCTTGAATCTCCTGAGGATTTTCAGTGGCGTAAATACGGCAATTTTGCTTATTTACGGTCCCATTCAATGTGAAATGGGCTTCATCGGACATGATAATTTTGTTCCAAAATTGCTCGTCATCATCGGCCATTTCGATGACTCGTTGGGCCCATTCCAATCGACGAGGCTTGTCCGCAGGCAACAATCTTTGCGTCAATTGAATTTTGTACGGGAACAAATGCAAATCAACGCGAATAATCCGTTGTAAAGTGGACCGAGCCATGCCCAACTGCTGAGAACGGCGTTTTTGGGATGTTCTTGGGGACCTCTCAACACTGGCTCGTACGGCAGCGATATTCTCGGCCGATCGCCTTGGTCGACTTTTATTTGGCCTCTTCGGATTAGAAAGAGCCTCACCAGTCGAAAATTTTTCGTATAAACGCTTAATGGTGTTCTTAGAAGGCGCACTTCTCACATTTTTTAATATTTTAAAAGCACGTTGAGTTTTCACAATTGACTTCTTCTGTTGAATGTAAATTTCAACTATTTCAGAGCGCTCGCGTGGCGTGTATTGTTCCATGGTAAAAATCTGCTTGGACTGACGCTTCAAACGCAGTATGTCATTAAGCGATCTGACATCTCTGTCAAAAGTTATGGCGTTGCCAGATGGGTCCGTCGAATATGGGCAACCCTGTATTCTCTAATTAATGCCAACATGGAAACAGCAAATACTCTTAGGAGAACCTTCTGACTTTTCTAATTCATATTGTATTTTGCTATAATTTTAACTTAATTACGTATAAGTTTCAATGAAGTTTATTTAGAATCAATGCTTAAAAAGAAAATTCTGAGCAACCCGCATTTAAATATACCTAAAAAAATACTTCCCAATTTATTGATTCGTATCTAAACTAGTTTAAATTAAATATTAATTTAATTATGTATTAATGATGCTTATATATAATCAATACTTTAAAGTATTATAATTTTCTGGCCAAAACCGCATTTAAATATACACGGAAAAGTCGCCCTTTAACATATTTCTGTAATTCGTATCTTAAAAAAAATAATTTTTTGATTACTTACATGAATATTTGTGCAACTGGCCAAACGCATTTGAGCCAATTGTGAGGCGGGAGTCAATGAATTCGTACTGCCAAATGGTGATGTCATCATTGTTGACACGGCTCGCTTTAATTTGGAAGGGGTTTTATTGAATGAAAATGCGCGCCCGACCTAGGTAGAGTAAATAGTTTCTTTAATTAGAAGAGGATCAAGATGATGATGGTGAAGGTGATTGAGGGGAGGGAAAATACAAAAAAAAATCAATGTTAAATATACATGGCAAAAACGTAAAAACAACAAATAGGAGCAATACTTCAAAATATGTATAGGTACACTACAAACAAAATGGAAACAACCATCAAGCTAGCAAACAAGAGCAGACATACAAACTAATGAGAACGACAATTACACAAATAGGGAAAACGGAGACCTACCTTTAAACGTGTGCGGGCTGCCAACTTAAATGCTTTTGATAAAGTGCTTAAATTAACATCACTAATATCAACTTCCAACTCCTGAGAAGTGCGACATAGTAAAGCTTTATCCTGCAAAAAATACAAAAAAAAAGTAAAAATATTAAACTTTAAGGCTATATATGTATAAAAGCTACATATTTATATACTATTATTATTTACAGAATCATAAGACAATTACTTTTTGTTGTTGTTCCATCCGGAAACGGAAGTTCAACTTTTTTAATACATGAAATTAATATTAAAAAAAGCTTTATTGCTTTAATTTACTGGATAAATAGTATGTAAAAAATGTGTTATTACAAATATTACATTTTCGTAATTTAAAACCAACACATCTGGAAATTATGTCATTATTTTTATATCGAATAAGTCAATTACGTTAGATATTGAACCCTATTCTGACTTTCCATAGTAAACATTTGAACCTATCCGATCGGTGGGCATCTTTCACAAATACAAGACTGATTTTCCTGACCGGGATGGATATTACGAAAAAAATATAAATTCTAACGAAAGTCGTAAGATCGATTCATAGCTGGCATGAGATTTAGACATTTTCAGGATATGAAGAGGTGGCCGCAAACATGAAGGGAACCCTTTTACATGTTGTTATTTCCGAAAGGCATAAATTGCTCACCACTAAACTAGAGCAAGGTTAGATTAGCAGCAAGTGCACAAAATAGAAACAACAAAGCTGACGCTGACGATGGTCTGCGGCATACGAGGCATCTCGTGAAATACGAACTCTGGTTTGAACGTCTTCCCGAAACAAAATCAACTCGCGAAATCGAAGATACTGCATATAATCATATAATTTTGATAAATTGTGACTGAAATTATCGAGTTAACGATGCTCGCGGCAATATAGGCATTTGTCTTGGATACCTTTGGTCGGTAAATAAAATAAATAATTTTAACAAGACGTTAGAACGTTTCGCAAAACAAGTGCAACTCTGGCTACATTGCTAGAAGAATTTCCTTTGCGATTACATAAACAGGCGCCACGTTGAAAAGTTCCCCAATTTAATGGAAAATCAAGTCGGTGAAATGGAGATACCTTTACAGGATTACAAATTCACATTCAACTCATTTACAAACATATCTGGTCTCAATGAGCAGTGGCTAAAGTGTACCATTCAATCCAGAAACTACTTAAGAAATTTTTGCTAGGAAATTAATTTTTGCAACTTCATACTGGGAAAGTACAATAATAACTATGTGGTAGATTGGCCGTGTTATTAAACAGCAGTAGATCGGGAGCCTTTTCAGTGACTCTAATATGGAAATGCCTTTAAGCCACATAAACTAAATCATACCCAATCCCCACAATATGTTATAAGAAATATTGTAATGACAACATTATACCTTTTCTTGGATTATAAGCAGACTTTATCAAACTATTGCGCAGAATTTCACTCTAAAGTAGATAAACAATAAAATCAGCAATAAACAATTCCGTACTTATATTAACTCACGTTTAACTCAATAAATTTACATGCTTTTGATTTTATATTTTTAGCCAACTTACGGTATCTGTTCGGCATGCATTTTCCGCTATTTGTTTGCACAACGCTTTCAAATAAACCACTTTATCGATTTCTTCATCGCTGATGGTAAACGAATGCAATTTGTCTTTGTCCTGGCGACAAAGCAAAGCAAATGCACGCGGACTATCGGTGATGTCAATGACGAAACGTATGGCATTCAAGGAAATCAGCTTAATGTGCTTAAAGCACTTTGCAGTACTTGGAGATTTAGCACTATTAAAACCACGCGAACGTTTTTTACACACTTCGATAGTATCAGAGAATAAGTACAGCATTAGATTATCACCACGCCCACTAAGATTATCGGTAAGTTCGGTTACCTCACAGCGGGAAATAAAACTACGATTTGAAGAAACCAAATGGGCCTGCAATAAAAATAATTCCATGTTAATAATATATATTTTCACAATTTCTCACTGTTTATTTACCGGACATCCTTCGATATCATTAAAGATATCGAATATTGCCATGCGCGACTCGGTTTTCCTCTTGTCCTCATTGATGTGCATCATTACTTCTTTGATGGCTTTCAGTGCCTCTTCCAGTCGTACATAATCGGGATTATTTTTATTGGTATGCTTCAAGATATCGTTCAATAACAAACTTATACTGGGCAATCTCTGGACGGGTCTTATCATCAAATCCTGTAGGGTCTGACGTCCACATTCAGGTTTGGTTTGATTAATTTTTAAAAATGCATGAAATCTGGGATTTTGGGTATCACACTGTATGAGCGTCTCCTTCATTTGTTCGAAAAAATTTACGTAGGGTGGATAGGCCTTTATCAAATCATCTCGATGTTGCAAAATAATATCACCAATAAGACATTCCTCCAACCATTTGCCATGGAGAGAACGTAAGCGTTCCAACATGCTTTGATGTACTTCATGTATGGGTATGAAATTGCCAAATATCGCTTTAATTTCCGATTTATTTAGCAGAGCATCACTGGTTTCGGCAATTTCCTCGAGAGGATTTTTAAACAGCTGAATCAAACAAAGAAGGCAAAATACCGTTAGTTAACATTTAACAATTTTTGTCGTTATCTATGAACATTTAAACTTACATTCACTATGGTGTCTAATATACCGACATAATTTGATTCGGTGCTAAAGAAATCCATAAAATGATTAAAGCGCATTGATGATTTTTTGGCGGGTGTTTGTTCACATGTTGAAGTTTCCGGCTCTGTTAACAATTTGCCATTCTCTAATTTATCGGGACTTGTAGTGCAATCAAAGAAACTACCAGAGGCCGATAATAGACCCGCATCCGAGACAGACGAACGTCGCTTCCCAGAACCCAGCGGAGTGCCTTCCAACTGGATGCGTTGTGAGAAACGCTTACGCTTACGTTTATTAAAACTAATTGGCAAGGAATCACGACGATCGGTATTGGGTGTATTGGCAATACTATCCAAATACTGTGGGATTGATGGCAAAAATGGGTTAGTATATTAAATAACTAAATGTTTGCAGTGTATGTATATAACTTACATCCCCAAACAGGTAATCCATTTCATCGGCATAACCATTTTGTATAGTGTACCAAAACCAATCGGATTTAAGGATATGCGTCCGATTATTTTTCGGCTCGGGCTTAGATTGAGTGGTATGTTCATCGACCACCTAGAGAGGGAAAGGAACAGAAGCAAAAATAGTATAATTTGGTAACCACTCTTTAAATAACTTCTTTAGCATTAGAAATAAGTAGAATTTAAAAATTTTCAGTTCTTAACGATTTGCATATGTACGTGTGTAGAGGATTGCAATTAAAAGTGAAGTATTCTGGGGGATGGTTTTTTTACAATGGCTTTAATTGCGTGATATATTTCATTAGTTTAAAACACAATTCGGATTGCTCCCATATACATATTAAATCAAATCGGGGCTGTAAATGTTTTTAGAAAGCTCGGCAAGCTGTCATCCATCCAATACTGCAGCTGACTATAAACCCAAAGACTCCTCTAATAACAAGTATTAATACTAAATGTTCAAGGTAATGGTTCATGAACTAATGAAATATTATACTTAAAAGTATGCGTAATATATACATAATAATATGCCTTAAAAATTGAAATATGAAATTCGTTACATTAACTTGATACAAAATAAAGACACATTTCGAAGTAATTCGAGTATCAAAATTTGGGTGTGAAAAAAAATTAATGTGTTAAGCTCTGTACTATGTGTTTTCTTTTCACGATGAAAAACCTCCACGAGACATAGTTTGCCTGTGAAAAAAATTAGCGGCACTGCCAGCTCTTCTTTATTGATTTCCAACACTGTAAACATCACAATATATTTATAGAATTGTTATTTATTTATTATTATTTCATTTTCAAGTTTAGATATATATTATCAATGATATTGCCATGTAAAAATGTACATTATTCCGACTCCAGTGTTGGTTGTCGTTGCAACATAAGAAAATTTTAACCGAAAAAAACATAGTGCTGTCTAGTGGAAACATTTAACTTCAAATTCCACAACCATTTATATGGAATTTCAACATGAAAAGTCAGCATAGTGCCAGCCTTTAAATTGAAAAAAAAATTCCCTGTGCAAACCCGATTATTCGTCACCAAAGTAGTAGTTAATGAACTTAATTTTGCGTACATCATTTGAACGACATTTTAAAAAATAATTTCGACGGTATATATAATATATTGTTCTGATCCATATTTAGACATCGGAGATATATATAATTGTATTCTGGCTTTGAGGGTCGCTAATCAAACAAAAATCTAAATTTTAATCAACATAATAAATTTTATTTGTAATTAAACTTACTCAATTCTGGCATTTGCACATAAAATACGTTTTAAGGTAAGAATCTATTATTGATGATTGCTAGCACACAACTTTCACAAAAAAGACTGGTTCCGTAATATTTCTAATTGAACTATTCAGTATCTAGTTCAATTAGGTCAGCTTAGTGACAGTTTTAAACCACTAGTTCTGCAATATTTCCAGGTTAGGGGCTACATACTTTTATGAATTAAAAAAGTTTCTACTTTGTTCCTTCTAGATAGTTTCGTATATATAGGTAAATCTGGGTGTGTATTCTGGGTATAGGCTGATATAAAGTATTTTTGTTCAGCTTAGCTACTATTTCATAAAAAGGTTATTGAACCAAAAAAAAATTCCATGTTAAGTTTAGTTGGCAAAAGTGGCAGTTTCAATTTAGGCGTGCAAACAAAGCAGATAAACTCAGCTTATTTAAAAAGGCACTCACTATATACGTACATTTCTTTCTTATTTAATCGCGTCATTTGCCGTAAATCCCGAAAATTTTCCGATCTGATGACCTTGTTATCTATCATTTCAGTTTCGCCAAATTGCAAAATTCATTCATAAATTCTAAAATATATAAACATTCCTTCTACACACGTATATACAAATCGTTATTTTAACATATTGTTGATCATAAAAGAAAATTATGGAGAAGCAAAGAAAAAAATTGTTTAAATTATTCTGCTTTATAAGAGAAAAACATATAAATGTTTTAGTGCTATTTAATGGTATATTCGATATTTCGTTCAAAACGATGATAGATAATATAATAACATTGTATTTGTTATGTTTCAAAAAAAAGTCCAAGTTTTTGGAAGAGAAAAATAAAAAACAACAATTTTCGAGTTCTACGTAGATGTGAGCGTTAATGTCTGTTACAGCAGAAGTCTTAAATATCACATCTGATATTTAAAAACAAACAAAAAAACATGACAATAAATGCTAATTTACTAAAGAATGAATATACATGTTTTTATTAATAATAAGTCAACAGCACACTAAATTATAATTTAAAATGTGTATAAAATCGAAAAGAGAATGAAGAAAATAAAAAATTCAGCAGTTTTTCATAAAAATAAGATTGAAGATTCTCTAACGGTTGTATTTTTCTTTTCTCTTGGATTTAAACAATTTTTTTTTATAAAAGAAACACCAATTTAAATTGCATTAAATTATGCTCCAAAGATATTAGAACAAAATATAGAAAACATTTGCTTTTAAAGAATTCTCAATAAACATTTATGATTGATCTAGGAATTAAATGTCCAACATTAAATTGATGCATTTATTTGTTATTTTTGTTTTTTCCAACAAATATCATCATTTGGACTTTAAGTATAAATTAAGATATTCAAACGCAAACCGTAATTTGCGTAGCATTTTTAACATTTACTGAATTATTATCTTCAACAATTTCAACGTCTTATGAAATGTAAGGTTTTTTTGTTTTCCTTTGAACTAAGTTTGTTTATAGTTTTAGAATAATTTATTGTGCTGTTGTGTCGATTTTTTTTTTTTTACACTACAAACATTACCAAATTGCCATGAAAAATCGGTACTTAATTTCATAAAGAATTAGATTATGTAAATAAAACACAAACATACGCGCGCAAAGTAACCATACATTTAAATTTTTGCGAATACTGTTGCTGCAGCTGATGAAATGTTTTGTAATGATTATGTGTTTTTTATTGTTGTTAAATGTTAAAAATGCACGGCAAATTACAATTGAACATTTAAAAAAAATAAATAAATTTTGCTATAAAGCAAAGGAGTATATCATATAAAAAAAGAATTTTTTAATGTAATTTTTTTAATTGTATCTTAAAAGGAGTAAAAAGCATATGCATAGAACAGAAATATGTTGTAACATGGGCAAGGCAACTAGGAATTGCACTATATCAATCTATTTTTTATAAATCCCTTTTAATGTCTGCAATGATAGTTGCAATTGCAAGTTGCAATTCTAATGTATATGTTATAGCAATCACAGTTCTTTTCTCAATCATTTGGGAACTTTAAAGCAAGGTAGATTTGTTTTGTCCCAAGCATATTTTGAATCAAAACGATTTAAGTAGTTAATAAAGGATTAAGATGTAAATCAAAATCTTATGGCAATCATCCATTAGCATTTTAAAACAATTTGAAGATTCCAGTTTATACTCGCATATCCAGAGTTGGCAATTTTTCCCAGACGCCATAACCCAAACTTGAATTTTTGATTTAGTGGTGTAGAACAAAATGTTCTATTCTTAAATTTCCACTTCAATGTCCAAGACTAAAGAGAGTCGTGGAAAATAGCGGTAATACGGTAGCGATCCTCCGTACTGTCACAATTCACAGCGAACCATTTCTGCCAAAAACGCCACCGTCAATCCATAGATAAATTGTATCCTTTATGAGAAAGATACATTTATACATTGCATTTATAAATATTATAACTGCTGTACTCAAATTGGAAGAAGGAAAATATAATGGTTTTCTTGTTGGCGATTCCAAGTGAAACTTTTGTGAAAAAATGTCCACGTTTTGACCTGATACTTATATTTTCAGAATTTCGGCGGCGATAGTATCACAACTCGGATGACAAAATATAAAATATATATATGTACATACATATGTATGTATACAGAATTGAATCACTTATTTGATATAAAAAAGCAAGTAACTGACGTATTGGTATGTTAAACATTTTTGTATGATATTTTCCAACATTTCTGGTACAGGGAAACATGTCACGTATGGGACATGTCGTTTGGGATTTTTTTTGTAAGAGGGGGTTTGAAAGAAAATGTAATTTTTTGAGGGTACTTTTAATCACCCTATATGTGATCGAAATTTCAATTTTTACTGTAAATACCGGGAAAAGTGTTTAAAACATTTTGGCAGAGTATTTTTGTTTTACCGCATTGCTTTGAAGTTCTCAAGAATTAAAACAGTAATAGTAATTAAAATGCAACATAGACGTCATTGGCCAATAAAATCAGTTATGATATAGAAATACCACATGCTAAAATTTTATTTTATCACTGTACACAGTGTAAGCAATAAATTACACATTGCTTTTTGGAGGAGGAAAAATACCAAAACCATAAAAAATCCTGAAAATTATTATCGATATCGACATTCTAATGTTATAAAAAGGCAGCGTAATCAAATTTGGGCGTTTGACAGCAGCGGATTAAAAGTATTATCGTGTTACTAACTCGAAGCGCTGTTTGGAACAGAAAGGGCATTTTCATGCAACATGTGACAATAGAGGAAATATGAGCTAAGTATTACAATAATCGACAATCTGTAGAGTGGAAGGTATCTTATGAAACCTTACAAAATGGCTAAAAGCAACATTATGCCGGCAATGTTATAGTCTTCTTATTTTAAAATGAGCGCAATATTCTGAATAACAACTATTTTATGGCACTTTCGGAACATTTGATGAACTACAGAAAAAAATGTCCACAAATGACGGAAAAAAGAGTCCTGCCACCAGGACAATAATGCATCATGTTACAAGTCGATGGTTGGTTACAGCGGCAAAATTGCATGAATTGAAATTCGAATTGTTAATAGCATACCGCACTCCCTAGATCTGGCAACCAAGGTCTGATTACGAATATCGAAGGAATGATCCAGAGGAAAAAAACAAAACATCAACATGTTGGAAAAGCATTGGGTTGATTGTATTACCATGAAAATATATTGATGAATAATGCCGAATTTCACAAAAAAAATTCCCCCTTAATATGTATTTTAAAATAAAAAAATATCCTGCCAAATTTCAATACTATTTCTTCCCCCAGCGATTTCGGCTCCAACCAAACCATTTACCATAAACTTAACCAAATTTCGATGAAAATTGTATAATGTGTTGAATTGCTAATAACAAGAATGGACAATCAGTTTATATAAAGGCCAACATGGTTCATTTCCATATGGGTTGGCACACGGTTTGACCAAAGTGTATATTCATATTTTAATTTAACTTAAAACAAAACTGAAGCTTTGAGAAAAAGTTATACTTGGATTAGACACGGGATATGGACACTGTAAACGGGATAGACTTTGGACAATGTGATTACAATAATATACGGATAGGCAACGAAAATTAATCTAAACCAATTGGCTTAAATTCTGTTGGCCCTTTCAGTAAAATTTGTAATGTGACACCCGGCAACAAAATAATATATCCTCTATTACATATGCAGTAGGGTATAAAAAGGTAAACTGAAACCAGCAATTGCTAAATATCACTTTACAGAAACTAATGCCACCATTAGTGGAGTTAGCAAAAATATATATAATTAGAAAAAGTTTCCAATTTCTCACTTTCGATACGGTTACAGTACAGAGAAAAGTCATAACTTTTTTGGATTCATCGTACTAAAATTACCGAATACGACCTACCGTACTCAAACAGCAAATCCTTCTCTAAAATATTTTCTCATTTTGTTCTAATTTCTTCAATCTTGAACTGAATTTGTTTTGCAAGAAGACATTAAACAACAAATTAAATACCGTATGCATTTGACCAGTTATATGGGCGTTAATGTGCGTCTTAAACTCAGCATTTTGTATTGCCGGTGGGCAATCTGAATCCATATATTGTATATTATGATTTGCAATTCGTTGCAATTGCGGTCGTTCTTGTTGTTGTTGTGTACGATAATGTTGATGATGATGATGATGAAGATGTTTGTTTAGAATTTCAAGTGTTTGGTTACTTTGCGGTAAAACGTTGACAGTGTTAGTAGTGGTAGTAGTAGCAGGAGGGACAGGAAAGAAAACATTAGCAGTATCAAGTAAACCTACATTTTTGCAGTCAGCAGGGAGATTGGAGGAGGTATTTATTTTCTGAAGGAAGGAGGAACTGGTTGTGGAATTGATGGGGGCATCAGTTGTGGACAGATTAAGGGATTTATTACACAATTTGGAAGTTGAAGCTGTTGGGGATGATAGTATTGCTGTCATAGATCTTGTTGTGGGCCTTGGTGCCGATAGACAAGCATAGGCAAATTTTATCGGAGCTTTTGGCGTTTTAAAATCTTCTTTATCGTTTTGATTATCAATAGTATCGCTGTCATCGGCTAACTTTTGTTGAGTAACATTAATAACATATTTCTCACGACGACTACTACTTCGAGTGATACGATTTCTGAGATTGCGCAATTTTTCCTTAACAGGTTTGCGTATCGATTCATTAAATGTTGCCTCAACCGACGCAACGGAACACAGCGAATCATTAACATTTTCATTATTATCATCGTTCATCACATCGTTGTCAGTAATGTCAATATCATTGGGGGCCGAATCCAAAGCCACGGAACTTCGACGAGGTCTCAGCATTTTAGCAATAGGTGTGCGAACAGCCGCAAAACTCATGGAACGTTTAATGGTGCGTGTTATTGAGCCCGTGCGCAATAACTTTGGCTTCTTGGTGCTGGCTGGCAAAGCAAAGGATTCCACCGACATTAAGGAAACACTATCAAGACTTTCGCGTTTACGTTTCAGTTCACGTTGGGCTTCTTCATCCAAATCAGTCTCGGCGATATCGCCAAGATCATCCGTGTCCATTACGTCTACAACAGAAGCTGCCACATTTTTAAACGGCTTAAGGGGACTCTTTGTATGGTCTTCCACTTTACTAGAAATTGGTGAAAGATTAGCATTTGTTTGATATTCTTT
Source organism: Philornis downsi (assembly GCA_019455685.1). Classification (NCBI taxonomy): domain Eukaryota; kingdom Metazoa; phylum Arthropoda; class Insecta; order Diptera; family Muscidae; genus Philornis; species Philornis downsi. Next base: position 14,023 of record JAHXMU010000240.1, read on the forward strand.
TGAGACATGATTCAATAATGATTGGGCTTCAAAAGTTTTTCTTGGTAAATAAAGACACTTTGAAGATTTTGGTGTACTTGAATTGGAACAGATATCTTGCTGCTGTAAAAACGGTTTCTTTTCGTCTTCACCTTCATCTGCTAAAGGTATTAAATCATTGACTAAGTCGTCCTCATGTGCATCTTGTTTGAAATTGCATTCATAATCAACAACTAGGCGTTCATCGAAATGTCCTTCATCGTCGTCATCATAATTTTCAGCGTTACGATCTTTATCACCTATGCTGGACATGTTGTCCTCATTTGAAGGAACATGTGTGGCCTTTTCATCTGTAAGGGGCTTCTCTACATCATCCTCAGCATCAACTTCCATTTCGTTATCATTTTCGATTATAGGGTTAGTGGAATTTTTGGAAACTTGATTAGTTAGCAATTTAGAAGTATTGTTAATACTGGTATTATTGACATTATTGTTATTATTATTATTGATATTTAGACTTTCAGGAAAGTAACCACCCGTATTAGGCATGACCTGTAAATTTAGAATTTATTTAAATGATAAGAAAATATTAGTTAAGAGTTAAAAAACCGATAAGAAACTGTTAAAATTCATAAAATTCATTAATTCATTAATTCATTCAAAGTAAAAAAACATGAATCGGTAATTGAACAGCTTTTTATGAACAACTTACGACATGTGAACACTCGGGATCATCCAATTCCGCCGGTACTCCTCCATTACTTCTCAGTACATCCACCATATGTTGATGCTCATCGGCTGGAAAGCCGAAGAAGCATATTTTCTGTCCTTCAAACGCTTTTAATCTATGTTCCTTTGTGAATTCCTCTGTGGTGGCTTTAAAATTCGTATCATCTCTGCGCTCCCACGCAGCGTATACCCAATTGGGCCTTATTACTGTTAAACGGAAGGTTTTGGCATACCTAAAAAGGAAAATAGGAGACGTTCACAAATGCATGATAGTTGGAAAACAATTCTTAAAATATCATCGATATCGATCAGGCTAGAATATTTTGATGAGGTCAAAGAGTAAAAAACAAATCTATATATAGTATAGGGATAGGTGCTCGAAGAATTACCAATTTCAAACAGTTAATGAAAGCAACCAGTTGCAATAGTATTGGTTGCATCAAAACACGCCATGGAGATGGACATCTAAAACATCAACATCGAAAGAAATTGTTCGAAAAGTGAAGGCCACGACAAAATGCAATTTAATTGGCGAAAAAATTCAATTTCTGCATTTCCCCGGACTTAAACCCAAAAAGGGATGGCCAACGTCTTAATGATTGCTCATCGCCGACAATGGGATAAAATACGACCAGGCTACATTTTAATAGCATGTTAAGTTTTCTCGGGTAGACTAGATGCTACATCGAATAAAAACTTATTTTTATAGGCTTATGTTACATATAACATTTTAATTTGTTTACTTTTGCAAAGTTGAAAAAGCAAAAAGCTACGTAAAGGTCGAATAATAAAACACGCCTTAACCTAGAGAAAATATTTACGTATATGTGTTTAATTGACAATAATTCTTTGACAGTATAAAATGGGTACTTGAAAATTAGATATATAGAATTGTGTTACTGCACAAGTGGAATTTTACTCTAGATATGTAGTGACCATAATTTTGTCGCAACTAAAAATTGAAATTAGAAATTGTTCTACAAAATCCACTTTCAAATTTTATATTAAACTTTTAGCGCCGTTAATGAACATACGCCGTAATTGCTTCCTTTTTTATTCAATTTTCCAATTTATACACATTAATGCATGTCTGAAATAATATGAACACCGCACGTACACATGCGGTCAAATAAATAAGTACACCCTATATTTTTTTAAAGGCTCGTAGACGAATTTATTTAAATTAAAGAAAAAACAATTCTAATTTCTCTTGTTATAACATTATAAATAAAACAAATACTAAAACTAAAACTAAAACAAAAAACAAAAATTAAATTCAGTATTTTTCAAAAAGTAAGAAGTCAATTAAAAATCATTGGACAAAATAATAAGTACATTAGTTAAAATAAGCACAAAAAGTAAAAAAAAAAACAAGTTTTTTTTCTGCTAAATTGGCTGAAAACAACGGAGAGGCCCCAGTTTTGTTTTTACTTTTAAATGCATTACTATATTAAATTTATTTAAATAAAAAAGAATTGTCATGTTTACTTTCCGTTAAAGTAACTAAAATTAAACATAAAGCAAAAATAAGCAGGAGTACTTATTTTTTCGACCATATGGGTATATTTGTGAATAAATGAACAGTTAACTTTTTATAGAAATTTCAATTTATTCGCAATTTATTACGTTTTCAATTTATAGCAATGTAAAATGTCAATACTTACTGATATTTATCGCCACCACTATGACTGCTAATTAAATGAGTGATTTTGGAATTCATATCCTTGCGTATGCAGCCACCCATAGAATGTATTAAATTCACCAATTTTGTCTGTTTAAAAATGAGGAAGAAGAAAATGTTAATAATTAAATTACAATAACCGCTGCAATAAATACAACATTAAATTTACAATACCACTCACCAATTCATCTTTTTTGCGGATGCCGGTGAAACAAGTAACGACACCGCGCATGGAATAGTTATAAATGGGACGGGCATTGTGAGACAGACCATCTTTCATTTCGGCTGTTCGTCGTAAAGCTGGAGGACCCAATATACTAAAAATATAAAAAATAAATAAAACGTAAGTAGTTGAGCGTTTATAAGATAATTATTAAAGATGTATATTAATTGGCTTTTATGAATTTTTTTTATCCAGGGGAATTTAGTATGATTATGACACATCTTTTGACGCCTCACGATTAGAAATTTCACTAAAATACAGAAATTAAGAAAATTAAAAAAAAAAAAACATTTATTGCCAGTTTGCCGGCGATGAATGTGCTCTACTGATTCTAACCTGCATTGGTGGCAGGTGGTTGTTCGGCTGTTGATCGAATGCGGAAAAGTTTATTAAAATTTATTCATCCCCAATATTTGTTTCTATAACTTAATTGTTTATGAAATGTTTGCAATTACTTCACGGTGATACACATTATTTCACGGAAAATAATGAGCGATTATTTCGAAACTACGAGATTATTCGAATACAAAACACATGCCTGCAACGTTCAACGTAGTTTTGGTTTAATAAATCAATTGTTTATCCATCAAATATTCTTAGTATTTCGGCGTTAGCTATTGATATTGTTAAGCAATTTCACTCATGATGAATAGGCATTGGTATCATCAATGAAATGTTAAATACATCGTAATAATCTATTAAAGTTTGATTCATAGATAATGAAGATGTCGTATAATCCTAGGGTTTATCTTATGATAATACAATAACATTACTAGCCACTGTTCCAGGGCGCATCACGTGCAGTAAGTTAGGAACCACATCAAAACTAGAGGTACAATGCCCGGGAATACGAAATGTATGGAACAAGCCAATCTTTTAATTATTATTATTTTCATAGCAATAGCGACGCCAAAAAAAATATTATTTTTATAGCAATAGCGACGCCAAAAAAATACATTGCTGGCACAGTAGAGATGCTTTTGAAAAACCTAATAATATGGGGACAGTGGTTCTAATTTAGGCTCTCCTACTGTCATAAACATGGGAATAATCGCAAACCTTTATATAATTTCCCGAGCAACTCATTCTCTTGTAATGTCATTGGACAATCGTCCGGTAGTAGATAAAAGGCATCTTAGGTAAGTAGGTGGCAAATTTCAATACAATAACTCAACAATGGGGTTCTACTCGAATGCACATCACGTACTCGTATAGTAAGTTGGAAAGAACGACAACACTAGAGGTACAGGGGGTGAAAATACTAAATGTTGGGGAGAAGCCAAAAATTCGGTTATTACTGTCATAGTATTAGCAATAACAAAAATAAAGTACTGGTACAGTAAATATATTTCCGAATAACCAATAATATGGACTCTTCGACTATCATAAACATAGGAATAATCAGAACGTTTTGCAGAATTTCCCTTGTAATTCAGGACTTCCGACCTTCGGGCAAGAATTCTTTAGGAAAGTCATTGTGCAACATACGATGATGTGTTTATAGCGTTGCTCAAGCGAAAAGGCGTCTTCGGAAAATAGGTGACAACTTTTATATCATCGTAGTAATCATTGGCAAGCCTAGTATCGGATTTGGGAGCTTATAACTCACTCGTCTCAAATGAGAAATATAATAAGACACAAAACGAATTAGAGAATTGTGCATTGACTACTCGCAGTGCTCATCGAACGCATCGAGGTGGCCGCCGCTCACAAAATGATATAATGATGATATATGGGGACTCGACCATATGTGCGATAGTTCTGCGTCCTAACCATAGGCATAATAATTTATACTTTAAAGTTCATTCAGTGATGTCCTATTTTACGCAATTGTTCATGTTAAATCTATGTATCTTCTTTTCCAGTGACATTTAACCAAATATAGGCATATATTTGTGGATTAGTTTTTGGGAGCGCATTTCAGACACTCCACCAGCTAAAGAAGCAAACCACTGAGGAGCTGAATAATGGAAATCGGTTCATCACCGACTTTACCGGCGGGCTTGAAACTATGGTGGAGATATAAAAAGAAACAACTATTTAACACTGGCAGCAATGGCCTGATAATAAACAATATCAACTCACAGCCACTCGTACCATTTTTAATAAACACTAGGAAGTTCGAATAATAATAGTTCGAGTAATAATAATAGAGAAAATATGAAAAAATGTTCGGCGAGAGTTTCCATTTACGTATATGTGATTAATTGACAATAATCCTTTGACAGTATAAAATGGTCGCTTGTGTGTAACTGCACAAGTGGAATTTTACTTTAGATATATTGGAAAAAATTTTTTAAATTACATTTTACACTTTTTTTATATATTACGACATTAGTCAGCAGGACTTTTTTTAAGATTTAGTTAACTAAGACTTTTATTTGACATACATATAAATAATTTAGCAAGTTGTTGAATATATAAGCAGAAAACTGCAAACTGTTCCTGCTGCCTTCTCAAGCATTGAGAAATCGGAAAAGTAAATCTAGCTGGAAATGATGACAAACCCAAGGCATTGATTTACAAAAACATTACAACATTGGCGTGGCGAATGGTTTCAATCTACCTCAGTAAAACTAACGACGATAGATTGGAAATTATGAGAAGGATATAACTTATATCGTAATCAATATAATGGATTTGTTTCAGCTAATCCGGGCCGACAAAGTTCTAGATGGAAATTTCGGGCAGTACGAATATGGACCAAGACAATTCACAAATTGCTAACTCACTAAATTTTTCTGAAATCGATTTATCGGCTTATTCCAAATTGTGTATTTTAAGGAGATCAGTTTTGGAATTACGCGGTGGGAAAAAAGGTTTATTTTTACTAGAATTTTAATTAATTTCTTTTAAATCATATTTACATTTAAAAACCACTTATAACAGTGGTAACGTTAACTTGAGGATTTCAAATATTCCGAAAGGAATCAAGACCAACATAGTTTCAGTTTCATTTAATTTTGTAGTTTTATTTCAAAGTACAACAGAGGTTTAATTTGGATTAATAATCGTAATAACTTTATTTATTTCTTCTCTGTCGTTCTGGATTCTTGTTGTCGGAATCAGAATCGGAAAGTGGTAAATATAAAAGAAAATTAAGCATAAAATTATTCTTGTAATCTGTATTAAATATGCGCTTTCCGTCAGTGGATCCTTTTAAGGTAGTTTTCGAAAAAATACGGCCCAATGACACCTACAGACCACAATGCGCACCAAACGGTCACTTTTTCCGAGTGCAATGGCTTTTCCACAATCACTTCTGGGTTCTCCGAGCCCCATATGCGACAATTTTGCTTGGTGACATAACCATCGAGTGAGAAATTAACTTCATCGCTGAAGAAAATTTTATTCTATTGAGAGCCCACGTTTGTAGTAAATTTTAACTATTTTTACGCGTTCTTCGGTTGTTAAACGATCCGTAAATGGCTAACGTTTCACTAAATAAACAACACTTCAGATGACAGGTATTTAACAGCTGACACGCTTGAATGCGTGTGTCCAAAAAGTACCCCAAGGACAAAACGAGGTGTGTTCACAAAATAAAGTAAATTCTCAAATTTCGCGGGCTAAGTACATTCCACTTTCGATTATTATTTTTGATGTTGGTACACTCGTCTAGAAGATATGTTGACGGTTTTATCCATATAGTATATTTAGTTTGTTTGTGAGAGGCATAAATAAGACAAGTGTTTTGCGTGTTCGGTGATTCGGTTTTTACACTCAATCGTCCCAAAACGCCGTCCTTTCAAGGTTGTCTTCAATCTTGGGAACAGGAAAAAGTAGCAAGGGGCCTAATTTAGTGAATACGGTGGCTGATAACGGTGTTGTTTTTGCCCAAATCTCTCACAAGCAAAGATAATTCAGCAAAAAAAAAAAAAAAAAATTATTCGAAAGAACAACAATTTGACCATTTCCAAAGACGTTTTATATGAATATTTGTCACTTTCAATGCTCAATAGGCAAAGTTACATCCAAATGTAAAGAATTTATGAAGTTTTCGATTGAACATGCGAGTATTAATAGCGACAATAGAGTATATTTTACTGACGGCATCAAAAACTGTGCACCAATAAAAATTAAAACTGGATTATAGGATAAAATGTCCATAAATGTCCACATTTTCACAGGAAACTCTTTCAAGACACATTTAAAAAAATATTTATAATGGAAAAATCGCAGAATTTCTTTGCAGTAGTGAAAATGGATACTAAAAAGAATGGATTTTGCTGAACTTCACCTCTCTTGATGCTATTCTTTTGATAGGTATAAATATATGGCGTTTACATAACTTTTCTGAAGTTTATTGTTTTGCAAAAACTATCGTATTTGGATTTTACGTATGCAAATTGATTTAAATCGCTCATTTATTTAAATCTCAATGGAACCTACAAACATTGCACACTTTATAATAATGCGAAAAATAAATTTTTTGAATGAGCTAAATATACACAATGCTGAGTAATAAATGTTTTGTTTTTCAAAATCCAGTATGAGTCTAACAGTTGCTCCAATGACGCATTCATAACTGAATAGGCCAGTCTTCTTTAACATCGAAACGTAAATAGGACTATAAAAAATAAATGAGTACTAACTTAAAGAGTTTGAGGAATCCATCTTTTCGTATAGTGAGATATAATAAGAATTTGTTTACACCACATTTGTTCAATAGAAACCATGCAGAACACAAAAACGTTGGTATCTCTATGTGGAATTCGAGGACATATTTTTTTGTTCTAAGATCTGTCAGACTTTACAGAAAAATATGCTAGTTTAATGACCTGCGGACAAATCTTGCCAATTAATTATAAAAATATTAAATGTTAATTTCCTCGATCTCAACAGAATTGTCGCCACTTCCACAGAAGTAATAAAACTATCAACCGCAACACATGATATTTTATTCTTAAACCTTAAATATTTATATTCGCCGTCGGACAATTTTTTGTTTGTTTGTTTATATGTGCAAGTAACATATTTGACCTTTGGGAGAATCACTGGATCATTCAACAATATACGAGTATACATGCCGTCTGTTCCACCAGCAAAATGACAATTTCATCTTGTATACATGCAATATGTAAGGTAGCATCATAAGAAATATGAAGAGACTCTCATGTACACCGCCAACAGCCGCAGCAGTGTCAGAAGTTGGTCGCGGTTGCCAGCGGCAGTACCTCACAAGTGAAGAGTCGCAATGTACTGGCGACCTGATGTGTTCAGGTTGAGTGGTTAATAAACTTGTTGAGGGTCGACCCTCTTTTCACATTTTTGTATTAAAAATTTATGGAGCATGGAAACAAATATGTAACGAAAAACTTATGAACAAAATCATTAAGGAAATATAAATGAATAACAAAATACACATTTTTTCGTTACAGAAAAAAAACAAAAGTATTATTAAGAGGGATAGATTTGTTTGTGTGTAGGTTAGTGTTTCGGAGATTTTAATAAATTTAATAAATTTTTTAAATATCATAAATTTTAGCAACAACAAAGCGTGTGGACATAAATATTGCGGGAACACACACAACATCCACAGAGAAACGTGATCACGCAAATTGGCTGTGGTAAACAGTTTAACCCGACAAGTGAAAAATTTCAAAAATGTTAAGAGAGCATCTTTCAATAGGGTGATTGGTTTTGCACTAGCAAATAATATGCACTGTATGAATGAAACGGAATGGAATATATTATTCGAGGCAGTGAAAATATGACACTGAGAATGTAATGTTTGAAATACACTATCAATCTTCTTCTTTTTCGTTTTCTGAAATTCAATTTACTCCCCCCCATTTGTAGACTTCAGTAACTTACATTTTAGTGCATTGTTTTGGCTACCTCCCATACAAATAGACGATTTAACTTGTATATTCTTAGGTTCATATCTTTGTCTTTAGCCAAATTAGGGTCTCAGGATGAAAACGCAACGCGTTGACACACCCGATCTGGCGGTCCTATGTAGATATGTGCACAAGGATCACCGTTGCATCGAGTAGCACAAATTCTCTACTCATACGACGGCGGTCCCAAAACTTTAAGAGCTTCAGTATACATAAAAAAATATTTCAAATTTTACAAGGCTACTTTTAGTGCGGATAACAGTATCGGGTCTGTATTTTGTTGTTGGTCGTCTCATATTACTTAGCTGATACTTTGGCTTCTAGACTGGATGATATGGAAAAATGCTTGGGCAATTGTTGTGAAGAAATTAAGCTGGGAATGGTGGATTTAACGGATGATGCCGAGTCTTGTTAAAAAGTCCAATGGTTTCTAAGGAATTGCTCACTTGTCAAATGTAAAAAGGAATCGTTTAAAATCTTTTCACGGTAAATTTGTTGATTTACCTTTACGGACTCTGACCATATGCGACCATTTTGTTTGCAAGTGCAAGTGTTTGCAAATGCTTGAACACTTTAGCTCTTTGTAGGGGAGAACTGCTGTTTTGTGCAGCTTTTAAATCTTGCACTTTTTGTATTTTGCAGGACATCAATCGTAGTTCAGTTTTTAATATTGGCCCCATGATATGAGCAGACACAAAACAATTTTTCGCCAATTGAACGGCGCTGCGAATTCCGTTGAAATCAGGTCCATACGTTGGGAACCATTTCTGGCATTGTTACATTCATGGCGGTTTTTAATGCTGCCAGTACCATTGTAACGTGTAGTGGTCTAATGCGCAAACATTTTGTTTACGTATAAATATCGTAGCTCGTTAACAATGGCTGATTGCGATTTTTCCGTGTTAAACTTGGTTAGAGATGTAATATGCGAATAGGAACATATCTACTCACAGTTAACATTTTATAGATCTTAAATTTTTTTTGCGTAGCCATCCAATTGATGTTCCACTGTTTATGTTTATGTATGCTTTCATCCCACTCGCCACTTCAGTAGCAAACATTTTGTCCCCAATCATATATGTATATCTTAGCGATATATCAACGCTTTTACTTGTTTCCAGTTTGGCGCCAATGGACATATTTTTCTATTATTTTACGAAATTCTCACTTTATAAAAGAAAACATATTATCTCGTAGATATACCTATATATATACATTTGTATATATACACAATGTTGGCAAACGACGCGGTCCCCCAGAATAATCGTCTTCATCATTAGTAATTTCCACTGAAATTCAAATGAAAATTCTAAAGAATGGCGATGACGACAAAACGCTGCAAATACATCCGCCACTAAGGAGGTATAGCGACGAATGGGCTGCTGGCTGATACCTCCGAAGATCATCATCATCGTCATGTGGTACCCAACAAAACAATTGGATTATAGTTTGCTTTGAACGGACGGACAATTAAAAAGCGCGTCAATGACAAATTTATGAATTGTAAAATGTTTGGGGGAGGGGAGACATCAAACAAAATGTTATAGAACTATACTAAATGTAAATATCACATGTAAATATAGTTACTAACCTTGCCGATTTGAATTTATAATGTTTTCCGGAGAACATTTCTATTAATAAAATATACTATTGTATACGATATATGCAATTTTCCATAAAGTAAAAGAGAATTTTTTATAGAATAGAAAATGGATCAGTAGTGTGAAATCAGTAATCTGAAATTTTAATAGTATAAAAATGGACCAAAAACTTGTAATATGAAATGAAGATATACATCGTTCGATATGGAAAAAGAGTAACAAACGGAAGAAAGCAATAAAGAATTAAATATTTATTCACTAAACGCGCTTTATTGCTTTTTAAGTCGCTTGAGACATATCCATCTACCCGAGTGAGTATTAAATTACAAATGAGCCACTCAAACTCACTCAATCTGGCACCTCTCGTACAAATTGACGGATCAACTGTTATGCAATCTTTCCTCTGTAATTTCTAATTGGTCGACTGCGGTAAGCAAAATGTTTACCATTACCAATTGTATGGTTTAATATCGATTGGCAAAATTCGAAAAAATCCATCGAAAAAGCCATCGTTCCTCCTGAATAGCTCCCATAAAAATGGCAATTGACTAAACACGTGTTTAGGGTTATATGTTTCACCTTGTTGTATTGAATTCAGTCAAATATAGTACGTACATGTCAAGTGTTTGATAATCTTAAGCTGGGATCCCACTATCGGCGCAATGTACCGATTTTTGTAAAATTCAATAGGCCGATAGTGGGAACGCACAACATTTGTCAAAATGGGACAATCTGTGCCGAAATCGTGCTGACTAAAAATAATAAAATACAACCCTGTTGCGCCGATAATGTGAACACTCTGTACATAAAGTGGAACAATAAAATTGTTAAAAATGCGACAATTTTTATCGGCCACTTGCACACCGATCAAAGTTAACAATTAGCCGATTTTTAAGAACAACACTGTTTGTAAACACAAGAAAAGCGGAAGAAGCACAAAAAAGAAAATTTAAACTGAATACGCGTAGTCACAAAAAAAAAATCATTAAAAATGTATTCAGACTACGAAATTTTAGAAGGCGAAACAAGTTTTGAAGAATTGTCTACATCAAACCCGGAAAACAAAAGGAAAAGGCCACGAGTGCTATTGTACTATTTTTTTGCTTACCTTTTTTATTACACCGCTTTAATGCTATAAAATAAGAAATTGATTTTCAATTTTGTAAATCAATCAGCGAAGACATGTAAACAAAAAACATATGATTCAATTTCTCAAAAAGTGCGCTGATAGTGTGACCACGTTTTGCAGATTATGCACAAATTTTTCTTCCGGCCGACATGTACCGAAAACAAATAGCACAATATGCGATGATAATGTGACTGCTCAAAAAGTAATTGCCCAAATCCTTGTCAAACGCACCGATGTAGCACAATAAAAATCGGTACATATTGCGCTATGTGCGCCGATAGTGGGATCTAAGCTTTAGACTTTAGACTAAAAATGGACTGCGTTGCCTAAATTCAATCTTTGCCATGTAATTTTTAATTTGTAGGCAGCCTTACAATTCGCAGTAGTCTGAAAAAATCGACAAATAACAACATTCTTTCGGTTACAACCCATGTAAATTGCACAATTTAAGCCATACATTCCTAGGTTCAGATATATAGGTATATTTCATGCAATCGCATTTACCAGGCTTTTTGTAAACTTTATTGGGAGAATAAAAATGACGTCTCCCACTCCAAATAATTGATTTGTAACTTCTCCTCCTACAGCTTCAAAGTGATGTACGTTATAATTTTATTTCTTTTAATTCCGTTAATACTGCGTAATATTTATTAAGAGGTAAGCGCTTCACCACGTCTTTTCTGGCACCAACGCAGAAGGCCGTTGGTTGTTGATATATGTAGGTGAGGCAGTTGTCCAGTGTGAAATTTCTGTAGTAGTTTAAAGAATATATCTTTCAAATATTAGCTGTAAATACGTCCAGCATGCTCCATTCTGAGTTTGCGGTTTTCGAAGATGCCTTCGAGTATTTGGCGAATGACACAAACAATATTGTCTCTAATCATAATCAGCTCATCCATAAAGACTTTGAACTTTACGTTGCTCAAGAGATTTGGGGAAATACTAACTTAAACATTTATAAGTCAGTAATTTAACGCCACTAAGTCACGATCAAGAGCTAATCTGAAAGCGTTGCAGAAAAGTATTGCAATCTATCTACTAAATCCATTCCGAAATGCAATCAAACTTGTAGCAAATGTCAAACTATTTTTGGTATTGTAATCGTATTTACTGTACTGTATAAGATATACGAGTATATTGACAAAATGTCATCAGATTGGCCGAATATTAACTTTCAAAATTGCAGAATTTAGCTACTTTACTGCGAAAATCTCACAATTTCCAGCTAAACTGATTCTTTTTTTTTGGGGAATTATCTAAGTGCATACTTTGAAACTGTTGCTCGCACCGTTCCGAAACGGTAGTTAATATTTAGCAAACATTTATTTTGAGCTATTATAACTATAGCTGAAAAACAGTTCCGAATGGAATAACTTTTTTTTGCCACATGAATATTGCTCTTTACGACAATAACAATGTCATGTGAGTTTCGTACCACAAAATCGAAAATTAAGCAACTAGAGAAATGTAGAGAAGCAGAAATTCTGATCGAAAAAAATTGTTCAAACTGTTGAGATTTTTTCTTTGAGGCGAAATTGATTTTTTTCCAGTCAGATTAATGACGACCGATGCTGAATAGATTTAAATTACATTGATCTTTATACTCGAAACTGTTTTCAAAAGTTGGCAATAATAATATTGAGTACTTCAAAACTTATAAGTAAACCCAAAGAAACTGCACTAATTTTGAATCAACACGAACTCAAATTGAATAAAAGTAATCACTATATGTTGCCTGCCAAGTACTCAATATAAATAAGAAAATTATTTGAGAAAATTTGCGTACTTATTTTAAGAACGTACTATTATTTCCATGCGTACTCAAATCAAGTAAAATTTGGTCAATTTAAGTTTCACTTGCTCGTTTCAAGTAAAATTTACTTGAGTAGATTTAGCACACTTATTTTGAATATGAAATTCAACACGAGTTTTTTTCAGAGTGTAGTATTTCCCTCTCAACGCTTTTAAAGCAACTATAGGAACCTCATAAGCACCTCTAATGTTGTTGAAAAGTGGAAAGCTTATAAGAGGTTATATTTCAGGTCCATTCCGAACCGCACTTTAATAATAATATTTCTGATTTTTTGAGGAAAGGTGGCGATTCATCGTGCTGAAAAATCCGTTCAATTCAATTCAATAAATCTGCCCTTTTTCGATAATTTTGCTCCCTCAAACGCCACATAAAGCCCCGATAACATTTTTTCTTTATCGCCTTACCTTGTGGCAAGAATTCCGATTGCACAATACCGCCATAAATAAAGAAAACAATCAACATTATCTTGACTTTTAATCGAATTTAACGTTTTTTCTTTTCGTTTCAGCTCAATAGTAGGCGCCAGCCATTCCGCAGCTTGTTGACTAATTTGAATGTTAAACTCGTGGACCGACATTTCAACACCAGTTGTAATGCGTTTTACGACTTGTAAGCGTTTGAATTTTGGAAGAGAATTCAATTCCTCCGGAAATAGTCAAGCGGCAACGGTCGAATTGATTCGTTATGCGCATAATGTACAGCGGCTACCTCTTACACCTAAAAGAAGATTTTCAGCCGCTATATTCTCCGCTTTATCGATGTTAAATTCAGTTGAACTTTTAAATAATAAATTCTCAGGTGAACGTATTCTCCAGGTAAACATAATTAGACAGCTATAGCAATATATTCTTACTTATTGTTAGAAATATTTAAACAGCAGGTAGAACCTTTAGAATAATTAGTTTTTTCCCCCAAGTTTCTACAAGATTATATGAGTTTAAAAAATGTAGGTGATAATGCAATATTTTCTTTAAAATACAAAGGAAACTTTCAAAAAAATTATAAAGTACGAAAATGATGAAACTGGAGAAGTTTATATTCAAATATACTTTAATGTTGCTGTTAGTATTACTCGCATATTTAATCTTTGTGACAGCGATGGTTAGAACACGCGACTATCGTTCGCATAATCGCATGTTCAATTCCCCATACAGCCACTAATCATAATTTGCAGCTGTCACCTCGATGTGTTTGATGAACACCTTGAATAGTCGAGTAATCGATAAGTCTAGTAAATACTTCTCAAACTGTAACGTTCGTAATCGTGATTAAATAGTTGATTGAGTCTAAAATGGAATGCATGTAAGCTATCTGAATGTGGGCTCTCCCACATCTCATTCACGGGAATGGAATGTTTATATTTCACCTTTACAAATTTCACTAACTACAACTATTTGTACTTTTTGTTTAAAATTTATATATATATATATACTATATATGTATATATATATCTGACAAGTGAGTCATTTTCTTCTGCAGGTAATCTGCAAAATTCGAATTCATCTTAAAAATACGGGTACGGCCACCAACAAATGTTTCATATCCAATTTATCTGACTAAATATCACATTTGCGTAAATGACCCAACATAATTCAAATATATAGGTATACATACATATACCTATAGTATGTATATATCATTTTAAAGATGAATTAGTGATTTGAAATACACAATTCGAGGAAAATTGTAACAAAATAAAAACCATATGAATTAAAGGAGGAAAATACACTAATAATGAGTATTAACCGAACATTTTAAACGTATACTGAGATTATTGCTCATACCCGATGTTTTTGGACAATTTGGAAAATTAAGCAACGCAATAATGGATTATATCGATAAGACTATAGATTGTACTTGGATATACATATAAGTTAAGTAAAAAATCCAATATTGGAATTGTAGGTGGCTTTAGTAATCTGTATCTTGAGTTGTATACGTGCGTTCAGGTTACGCCAGATGATGTTAGGACGATATGATTTCGTTCTCAATATAGTGACTGCCTGATTCAGTATTGTTTGAGCGCGCGTCAAAGAGAAAATGCGCCATATTTTATAATTTTCTTCGATAAATGGGAAAAAGCAAGCCAGGCGGCTGAAAATATGAATTATGTTTATGGTCTTCATACTGTAGCAGCCAGTGACGCGCAACTTTGGTTTCGTTGATTCCGTTCCAGTAATTTAAAGTCAAAGATATAACACGCTCTGAAAGGGCAATTGCCGGAAATGTTAACAAAATAATAGAGGACACCAATTCCGACCCTCTTGTAAGCACTGTTACGATTGCCCAGAAGCTAAACGCTGTGCAAAAAAATGTTTGGAATCGCTAGAATAAGGCTGGATAGAAAAAGAAGCTCGATGTGTGGGTACCACACGTATTAACGCAAAAACCTTCATGAACCGAATTTTCATCTACAAATCGCGGCTGAATCGCAACAAAATCGACACATTTCTGAAACGGATGATGAGAAAGGCATCACTTACGATAACTTAAAGCAAAAACAGTGGCCAAAACAACAGGATTGACGATCATGAAGGTTTTGAGGTGCCCTGTGGAATTATCTTGGAATCATCCACCATGATCTGGGCTCCTATGGCCAAACTGCAAATTCGGACCTGTAATGCCGTCAATTGGACCGTCCGAAGGAAGCAATCGCCCAGTAGCAATCATCTTTGGGCAAAAAGAAACGAACTCCTTGCCATCAGGAACACATACATCGATAATGACTTGCCAAAAGATCCATGAGCTTAGTTGATAGATTCTAGTGCATCCACTTTATAGTCCGGACCTGGTACCAAATGATTGCCTCCAATTCCTGTCGAAGGTGAATGATTTTGTAGTCAAAAATTCGCATCAAGAGAAGCTTGTGAAAATCGACTGCTTCAATTTTAGCCAATAGGAATACTGGTTTCTATGAGAGAGACACAACGCGACTGCCTTCAAAATGTACTCGGTGACATATCGAAAGAAACGGTACATTTGTGACCTAAATAGGATCAATCTAATTATGCTAAATAAACCTTCAACATCATGTAACTATATCTTATGATACAATGAATCGGAAGCCGTCGAGGTGTTCTTCTTACAGTGCGAATGCAGCGATTTTGGACTACAAATTCGAAAGCACATACAGGGTGTCCGTCGGGACGGTATAATACTTCGTTTTGCCGCCATTTTGGAAAACATTAGTCTTGACAGTAAAGTAGAGACGTGGCAAATTTATTATGGATAAATATTCGATAAACCAACGTGTTTTAATCGTTAAAACATTTTATCAAAATCAATCATCGATTACTGCGACTATGAGAAAATTACGTGAAATTTTCGGGAGAAACAACGTGCTAATAAGACGCGCTATTTATCGTGTAGTGAATGATTTAGGACTAAGCATGGACGGCAACGTACTGCAAGATCGGCTGAAAACATTACTGCTGCTCAAGAAAGTTTTCAAAACAATCCATCAACCTCAGTTCGACGCTGTGCTCAGGAGCTTGGTCTTCAAAGAACAACTTTGGATACAATTTTGCACAAAGATTTGCGTTTGTTTCCATTTAAGATTCAGTTGACACAAGAGCTTCTTCCACAACACCATTTACGCCACCGTACATTTGCCAATAGGATGTTACAGCTCGCCCATGACAACACCGATTTTCATGAAAAAATCATAAAGAGTTACAAGGCACATTTCCATTTGAATGGATATCTGAATAAACAGAATAGTCGGTTCTGGGCTATGAAAACCCCTCAAATTATTCATCAGTCACCTTTGCATCCATTGAAAGTGAGTCTGGTGTCCAATTTGGTCAGGATGAATCATTATTTGAAACTGAAAACGGTGTAACGGTAAATGTCAATGGGGAGCGATATCGTGATAAGATTGAAAACTTTTTAGCGCCACAACCGCATGCTTTGGGCCTGATTAACATGTGGTATCAACAAGACGGTGCTACATCACATACAGCCAGGATTAATTTTTTTTTAATTTAATGTTTATTAAGTCTATGAACATAGATTCTTACAGACTAGATAAAGGAATATATTTCATAATTTTTTAAATACTTAAAGAATACTTAAAGAATATTATTTAACATAAACCTCAAAATATTTTTGGAAAAAGATCTAAGTTACAATCCTGAGAAATATCAGTATATAATTTCAAAATCCTTAAAATAAAAAAAAAAAAGCATCACAAATTCTAAGACTTATTTGTGGTACATTAAAGTGAATTTTACTAAGTAGTGCAGGACAATCAACACCACCAGAAACAATACCAGATAAAAAAAGCATTGACAAGATTTTTCTTCTATTTTCTAAAGTTTTTAATCCAATCAAAAGACATCACACATCACATAATTGATTGAACAAGACTAGTAAATAGAACCTTAGGAGTATATGGATCCTTGAAAGAGGACCCATTACGCCTTATAAAAGCTAACATTGCATAGGCTTTTGGGATAATAAAGTCGAGATGGGATCGAAAAGAAAAACATGAGTCAAATACTACTCCAAGATCCTTAAACTGAGAAACAGACATAAAAGTGTTGTTCGAAATATGGTAAGAAGAAGGGACACAACGAGTGGTCTTAGAACAGGACATGAAAACACATTTTTTCAGATTGAGAAAAAGATTATTCTTACACCAATCATAGAGTTTATCAAGTTCACTTTGAAGGACCACAACACCAGATGCATTTCTGACTTTCAAGAAGATTTTGAGATCATCAGCATAAAGCAGACACTTACAAGGCGCAAACAAAAATGTTATATCATTGATAAAAATGACAAACAACAAAGGACCCAAAATACTTCCTTGAGCAACACCAGAAGGAAAAAGAAAGACTTGACATTATCAACAGCAACAGCACATTGTCGATTGTGTAAATATGATTTAAGCCATTTCAGAAAACTGGGATGAAAACCCAACAATTCACACTTTTTAATTAACAGGGAATGCGATATTTTGTCAAACGCTTTTGAAAAGCCAGTATAAATAACATCAACTTGACAGCCTTGCTGAAACGCTTCTATGCAATATTCAGAAAATAACAATAAATTTGTAATGGTTGAACGACCCGAAACAAAACCATGCTGGTAGGGTGAAATTAAATTTTTCATTGCAAAGTAAAGTTTGTCTTTAACAATCGACTCAAAAAGTTTCGAAATAACATTCAATTTAGAGATAGGTCTGTAATTGGCTACATTGTTTTTACAACCAGACTTATAAATTGGAGTTATAATAGCCACCTTCTAACAATCAAGAAAAACATCAGAATGCAATGAACTATTAAAAATTAACATTAGAGGATAAGCCAAATTATCCGCACAGGCTTTAATACAAAATGCACAAAATCCATCGTCATCAAGACGCGTCGACATTTTAAGCCCCCGAATATCTTTTAAAACGTCATCTGTGGTTACAGAAAAAGATCCAAAATCTAACACATGATCCATATTGTCAGCAACCTGAGGAACATGATTATTAAACAATTCATAGTTTGATTTAAAAAAATCCCAGCATCATCAGATAATATTTCACCGTAATACATCGATGAAGGAATATTTGAACAGCCTTTTTTAGACTTGGCAAATCGCCAAAATGAACTAGGATTTGATTTTATGTTTGTCTCAAATTTGGAAATGTATTGTTTATAAAGATATTTATCTAGAAAATTGAATTCTCTCATATAGTGCCTATACTTAAGAAAGTAGGATCCTTGATTCGTGCTCAAATATTTTTTATAGAACTTATTTCGTAAGTTTTTTAACTTTATTAAGACTCTTGTATACCAAGGCAACTTATAAACCCTATATTTAACCTTAGGAACATATGCATCACATATCAACTTTATAGATCTTTTGAAGGAGTTAAAGCAAGAAGAGGTATTTAAATGGAGAAACTCATTATCCCAGTCCATACTACTAATAGCAGAATTCACTAAATGAAAATCACAGATTTTAAAATTAAAATGATAAGTATTCATACTGATAGGAATAGTAAAGTATTTGTAGAATGCAAATTCGATCACTAAAGGTACATGATGAATAGTACTTACAGATATTGGTATAGGAGAAACATTAATACTATACTTAATATCATTAGACATAAAAACTAAATCTAATAACCTATTTAAACCATTAAAGCAATTATTAATTTGAATGAGTCCAAGTTCAAAAAGTTTATCAATAACATACATTTCTCTATTACTGGATACATTAGAAGGGGAAAGATAATTGGCATCAGGCTGATGAGTCCATGAAACTCCGCATAGGTTAAAGTCACCGAAAACCATCAATTTGGATTTTTCATCCAAACAAGCAACCAATGAAGTAATATTATCAACATGAGCTTTGTAAAGGTCAAAAGTACTAGTGGGTGGTACATAAGATACGATTACGTAGAGGGACACAACAAAGCCTTTAATCACCACGCGTAATTGATCCAAAAGAAGATCCGTATTAACCATCACAACCATTGACGAAGTCAATCTCCGATTAACAGCAATCAGAACACCACCACCACGAAGGCAACCAGTTGCATTTTTATCACGATCTTTTCGGAAAACATTATACAAGCACGGATCAAAAAACTCTTCACTATTGAAATTATCATTGAGCCAAGTTTCAGTGAGAATATATATGTCATAATCCTGATGTGAAGTACCAGTAAAAATTAAATTTGACTTAGTTCTTAGACCAGAAACATTTTGATAGTAGATTTTTAGTGGGTTATCTTCAATATTAGAAAGTGTTTTAATTACCCAATTTTCCTTTGGACAGCCCCTTTTGGAAAAAACTGGAAATCTTTGATTTTTACGTTGACAGGCCACAAAGATGGATTTATAATAATTTCATAGAATGACGCGGATACTCCAAGTTTGAAATTCACACGATTTAGTAATTCATATTGGGAGTCTTTTTTCAACAACTTGTAGCATGAAATATTTGATTTTTCAATTTTAGCATGTTTAATAACATACTCAATGATATCCTCTTCAGAGACTGTAGGTTTAAAAGAAGAGAGATGAAACCATCTTTTTCTATCCACAACTGCCAACTCAGTCTTAGAGTTTCTTTCTTCAACAACTTTACGATTTTTCCTTTTTTTATTGATGACTTTCTTCCACTGCTCGGATTGATTTGCATCAACAACTTGACTGACAGACTCAATAGACGCAACAACTGCACTATTTTGAATTATTCCCCCATTGTCTAGAGATTCAGAGAGAGCATTTGAGTAAGTACATGTATGTTGAGTTAAAGGTGTATTGGCGATACAAAAAGAAGAGTTTGGGTGAGAGATTGGGTGCTGCGACGAGTAGATTTAAGTTTTCAAAATACATTACTTGGTGAATTGCGAAGTGAAGATTCCAAGCAGCTAAAAAATTTCCTGAGAATGTCGAATGCTGATTTTGAATACATTTTATCTCTAATTCAAACAAGTATTCAAAAGGAGGATACTAAAATGAGATTGGCTACACCTCCCAAAACCGGCTTTTAGTTACACTTCGATTTTTGGCAGCAGGTAAGAAAATAATAAATACAATATATTTTAAATCATTTTATTTATAAAGAACAACAAAAATATTTTTAATTCATTTTAATTTCATTTTTTTTGTATTCTTTAGAGGACGTGTCCCATAGTTCTGGGTAACTTTCTTGGTGTTCAATGACCAAATGTATTTTTTCCTTACTCCAAATAAATTTATTATTTTCCATTTTTATTTACTTCAATAAAAAATAAAAAAAAAACCCACAAAGCAAAACGCGACGTATACCTGACTTCTTCCGCAAGTCTTGAAAACACTTCCAGCTCACACCAAGTTGCGCAAGTTACTTCCACAAGCAACGAACACGTGTTTCCACATAATTTCTGGAAGTCACTTCTGGAAGCAACTTCTGCAAGAAAACTTGCTAGTGGACACTCGGCTTTAGAGAGCGAGTGCGACGATGAGAGCCCCATTACAGGAACTGAAGAATCACTCAATTGAGAATCAACCATAGCAGAAGGCACAAAATCCAACGAAACATTCGAGCGAGAATTAACGGCACCCTTCACACCAAAATTGGAGTTAACAACCACTGAGTCTTTGAGCGCATTTATACTTGCAGAGAATTACTGCGAGACCTCTTTCCAAAGTTATTGAAAAAAATGGGGATGTTGATTGGTCGTCTGATTCGACTACTCCGAACTTCTTTTTGTGGGGATATCTGAAAAGCAAGGTTTATGCAAACAAACCAGAAACGCTTGAACAACTCAAACAAAATATTCCGGATAAAATTAATGAAATACCGCTTGAAATGTGTGAGAATGTAATGAAAAATGAGCTCAAAAGGGCTCGCATTTGTGAGGATAACAGAGGCGGACATTTATCTGATATTGTATTTCATACATAATTGCCGACATTATAAAACATATAATAAAACATTTATCAATATAAGTACATTCTCTTTCATTTAATCAAAAATTAAATACTTCCCGACGGACACCCTGTATATCTTTAAAGTCCTTCATATATCCTTAATACCTTTAGGGTTAAACAGTAGCCGTAGCAACAAATTCTCTTTTGGGGGGCTCATTGAATGCATCTAATCTAAAAACCCTAGGTGGTGCTAAAAAGTTCTGAGGGACCTAAATCCCCGCAGCACTATCCTTCCAACGCCTTCGTAGAACAAGTCTATTAATATGTGAACGTTAGTTATATTATAGCGGCAAATATACTGTTTTATTACTTAATTATCCAAAACATTTAAAATGAAATTGAACATAGAGAAATAATACAAATGATCAAAGTGGCAAATTGGCAAAATGGCATTGTTAGGATGATAAAATAGGGGCCAAAATAAAAATGACACCGAAACGTTATTTTGGCATCGAATTTTCATGTGACGAAAGAAACAAAAAAAGAGAAAAACCCTCATTTTTTATGCAAAAAACACACAATAAAACCTAAATAGACATGATGTGAACATCACAATGAAAAACATTCGTCGATGAGCGAAATGAACAAAGAAAATATAAAATTTGAATACAATTTAGAAAACTATATATAACCACCACGAGTATGACAGCTATTATAGGCAAAGGTGTTGCTTGTCTATTCGTATATTAGCTTAGGAAATGTACTCGTACAATGTTATGCTCCGTATATTTGCATAGAATGAATTAATTATATGCATATTGTTGTTAACTGGCACATTTATCACCTCAATTAACTGGGGTACATTATGCATATTGGATGAATATCAATCGACAGAATATCCTAAGCTTACCATTGTTTACTTTTGTGTATAGCCTCATACACAGGACCTTCAAATTCACTTAATATGAAATATGTTCGCCAATCATAATCGTTAATAAGTTCCAGCCCAGTTTCCGATGTTATGACGGGAACACCAAATGTTTGGGCAGCTTCGATGGTAGCGTCATCTTGTATAACATTGCCTACCAGGCAAATGCGTAGATTTTCCGGTGACGGAGATGGTGATGAAACTGACATTTCTGGAAGTGGAAAAAATGAGTTAAAAATATTATTAAAAATTTGCAAACCATATTTTCTGGGGGTGGGGATCTTGTAGATAATAAACAATACAAAGAATTTTTTATTGGCCGCTCAACTTGGAGTCCACTATTCTTAACCGATATTGCTAATTCTATTTTTAATCTGATTGTAAGTATTCACAATTCAAGCGAGCTATTGAAATTTCTCAAAAGTTTTTAATATTATAAATAGGATAGATACTTTTAGTTAAAATGAGTTCTTGCTATTCTACGTTCCCAAATATTGTATATCAGGTATTCCCTACGATTAAAGGTTGGCCAAAGGTCATTTTAAAACTGTAGAAATTATTATTTTTCCACTCTCCCAAATAACACCTGTTTAGCTTTTTATACAATTTGAAGTGATTCAATTCGTTCTTTAGTTAATTCTAACTCCAACGCAAAATTCTAATAGTAGTAATGTTAATTGTGTACGACCTGCCTGGACCTAGGTGATGTGGGTTTAAGTTAGATAAGTCGACATCTGACCAAATATTCACTCTACGAAAATTCTTGGAAAAAGTCCAAGGAAACAAATCTGCCTTCGACAGCCCCAAACAGGCAAAAGCTCTTTGAAGCCATGACTGAGTTCCGTGCCCTTGTGAGGCCGATACTTTTTTTTGAACACAAAATCCTCAGTGAAGATAGCAGCAAAAACCTTATTGAGCCATGATACATTAAAAGTTTCTCTCAGTCCCTCTGCGTTATGTTACTGCATTCTCCTCAATAATTGGAAAGTAATCAGCAGAAGAGGGATTGGTATTAGTCAAGAACAAAATTAAGTTTTCCGAGTCGACGAACAGAGACCACTTGTTTTGGGTACTAGATGAAACTACACCTATTATATTTATACACCTATTATATTTTTTTATCTACCTAGGCTCCGTAATCAATATAATAAATAATTATTAAGGACTTAGCAACCGTCATAACTACAAAGTCCACAATCGATAAAAAAAAGGGTCCAGCGCTACGGCGCAACAAATTTTCCATTTTGCAGTACGGCAGAGAATCTTGGCTAATGGCACGAGTGGACGGTACAATTCCATGAGTCTTCGGAAATACGTGCTCCCTAAAATATGTGACCGAGACGCATCAGCAATAATAGCCTCGGCGTCGTGTGAGTCTTGGAATGAGCACCGATTTCGATGTGACTGTGTGTGCGTTCAATAGTTGAAGTTTATATGGTCTTGGAAAATAATCTATTTGCGGAGCATAGCATAAGGATCTCATCAAAACTTTTGCGACGACTTAAGAAAGAAAAGAATAGAACCAAAATGCATAGAATTATTTTCTAAGTTCTGTTTACAATCTAAAGTAAGTAAGAACAGAAAACACTAGTGCAGACAGAAATGATGAAGATTTACAAACATAACAAAAATGAGCCATTTGAAACGTATTGTGAAACACATATAAGATACTCTTCTAACTGACAAATGGAATGGTTCAACATAATCACTTTATTTAGAGACTTCCTACGGGTGTTAATAAAATCATTGATTTATTCACTTCATTTGGTCACTGCTCTAGTTATTGCTATTCTACTATAATCTTATATTTGATCTAAGTATTTAACTGTCCTTTTCCCTTCCTTCACTTTCTTGTAATTTGAAAATATTGTATGTTCAAGTTACTCTTGTTGTTATAAACTATAGAATTTATTTCAATTAAAATAAAAAATTGTGTTACATTCTCGATAGATTTATGGTATACGATACTTCAACTACATACTGCATACTGCAAAGAGGCAACATAACAATGAACTTGCAGCAATTTGCCTGTCTTGCAGTCGGGGGAGAGGCGACTGACCTCCCGAAGTACATGTTCTCCAATACTGTGAGTGCAACATTTTCGTTGCCACATGAAAAGAGAAAATCAAAAGAAAGAAAAATAGACAGACACTGGCTGACACATGTGGAAAGCATATTAATGTAATGTCATTTTTACTGAAAGGAAATTATATTATCAACAAGCAACAACAGTTTTTATACTCGGCACCAGGCACTACCATTTGTATGCTCTTTCATTTTGTGCACTGCTTTCTTTGTCAGCCAGTTTTACTGAAAATGTGCTCCTTTTATTGACGATGTTCATTCAGATGAGATAGATGGTTGTGTTTTACTTTTCGGTGTTCATGTAAATTCGAAAGAGAAGATTGTATTTTGTCGGTGGACAAGTTGATTTGTTTTAGAATCTGTGACAGCTGCAAACGGGATCGGAAATCAACAGGATGTTTATTTGAGGCACGAACTGCCCTTTTCGGGGTTTATAGGAATAAAACTCAAGATGTTTTTTTTTGAAATTGTATTTTACATTATCATATGATTTTATCGTAAAAGAAATGTCTGCAAAATATTTTGAGCTAAACCATTATAAACCTCTTATGACTTTATCCTACTTGTGTTTTTTGAGTTTGGTATAAAATTGGTCTGTATAACCCTTTCCATGGGACTTCATAGTGTAAGAATATTCTAGTTCAATTTGGAGGTTAGATTTGGAAGATAGTATTTTGGGATGAAATTTGCAAAAAATTCAGGAGAACGATATCTATTCAATCCGGAGTTAATTCTTGCGGCATATATATTAAATTCCAAAGGGAGCAGTTTTTCCTTCATTGTCGATCGTTCGAAAAATCAAACTACCGACTTTTTGCAAAAATTGAGGAAAGAAATCCATTATTTTTACAATAGGTGGCTGTAGAAACCTTTATCTAGCATTGTATAATTGCAATCGGGTTACACTAGATGGTGATTGCTGGACTCGGCATGGATTGAGCGCGCGTTAAAGATAACACCAGCATAAATAAAATACATCATATTTTACAGTTTTCTTTGATAAAAAACAAAAACGCAACCCAGATGGCTGAAAACGTTAATGGTGTTTATGGTACTAATACTGCAACAGCCTATCAAACGCAATTTTAGTTTCGTTTATTCCGTTCCGGTAATTTTGATTTCACGCTCTGGAAGGCCAATTGTCGAAAATGTCTTTAAAGTAATGAAAATTAAAATAAAAAAAATCTCGATATATGAGTATTATACGAGATAACGCAAAAAACAGCTTTTGGACCGAATTCCCATCTGTCAATCACTTCCGAATCGCAACCATTTCTGAAGCGAAGTGGTGAGTAGTGCCTATCTTGTCGCACGCTTTAACAATCGCAAAACTGTCTGAGCAATTTCTAACGCCATCTAACGAAACCCGATCACACTTATAGGTATACATCAAGAGATACAGATCATTAAAGCCATCTGTGGAAAAAGTAATGAAACACCACATTTACTGTATTTTATATTGAATGAAATGAAATGCTGCTTGCAAGACATAAATATAGGAAAGGGTTTTTTGTATCGTATGGTCATTGGTAATGAAAAATAGATCCACTACGATAAGCTAAAGAAGATGAAATTATAGGGACCACTTGGCCAGGCTTCAACGTCAACAGGGCAAGTCAAATATTCATTGAAAAACAATCATGTTATGTATTTGGTGTCGTATATAATGGGTTGCTCTACCCAAACGAAACCATTACTGGGACTTTCTACCGAACACAATTGATAATACTAAACCCTACCACTATTTTTCAGTATACAATTAAATTATTCTATTGTATAACAGTGCTCGTCCATATGCTGCGACGCCGTTGAAAACATAAAAACCCTCAATTGCGAAGTTCTAGCCCTCCCTATTATCTCTTGTTCCGAAAAATGTGGTTAAATGTACGAACGAATGTATGAACGAAACTAAATAATCAAAGGCTTTGAGAATCTCCCAAAAACAAGAACAAAACAAAAAAAGTCAACCACAAAAAAACTTCCAATTGGAATTATTCAATTCAATATGCTAAGAATCAGCAACGAAAAAATAACCACACATACACGTCACACAAAAAATTGAATGAATGAATAACAAGAATTACTCGCACAAAACACAAACAGCAACGATAGAAAGAAAACGGTTTCAAAATCAAACGGGAGGGAGGAAGGTGGATCCATCCTCGTATGTAGCACGAGTGTATACGTTTTCACACAACATGCCATCATTACTGCCTTCCTGCAATTGTGTCCCGCCGTCCAATAGGTTAACATACACAGTACTTGTTTCGGCTATGCTTAGAAGTGATCATACTTAGCAGATGGAAAACATTTGCCTATAATAGTTCGTGTTTACTTGAGCACGGGTGCCTATAGTAGGTACTCAGAATACGTATGTGTCGTGTGCCTGGACGTTTCCTTGTTCTTCTTTTTTTGATATAGTTTTATTTATTTATTTATTTATTCGTTTTTTATTAGAATAGACAGAGTCTGAATTTGTTTGTTGTTTGGGTTTTCTTCGTAGATGAATTTATAATCATTTGTTTATGATGGGAGCCGATCGCTTCTTTTTTGATATTCTTTAACAAGAAAGGGTGCGAACGTGACATAATGTTCAAGCAGAAGCTATCAAAATGATTTTTCCTGAAAATATTGGCTTCCATGGGGTAACGGAAGTACCTCAGCTAGAAACACTAAATTTATAAGTAGGTAGGTAATCTTAATTGAATTTAAAGTTTAATTGAATATTCAAATCAAGGTTTTAAATGTTTCGATTTGCTAATACTTTTACCAAGAGGAAAAAGAGGAGAAAGGGAGCTCTTTGGCTGTTTTAAACCTTAATAGAATTTGTCAACCAGATCACGACTTCCGACCTTCGGACAAATACTTTCCAGTTACGCCAATAGACATCCGTCCATCTGATGGTAGCTAAAGTGAAAAGGTGACTATTTGGAGTAATATAAATAGCATTTAGTCTTGCCTAAATAAGTAATATCCATTACAAAATTTCACTTTTATACCAGCCTAGAGGTCGCTGGCAGGCCCAAAACTACCATTGAATGCAGCTGCCTAATAAACCGCTTGTCTTATGAAAACAGAAAAAACTACGTAAATGTAGGCGGACCCCTACAAACATTTGCGCACTCGAAACAAAACAGTGACATCAAAAAAAAAATATGAAGCAGAATATGAATTTACAGCATGTAAGAAACTTAGACAACTTATCACACCAAATAGGTACAATCTGTATTAAAGCGAAATACTTTTTATCACGCTGAAGTGTGCCAACACCTCTATGAAAGGCATCGATCATTATACTCAAGACACATTTTGTGAGTGGCTAAAAGAAGCATACAACCGCTACCTCGGCCAAGATATTAGAATTGTGATGTTAGATTTTAATGCCAAAATGGAAAAAGAAAATGTACTTCATCCAACAATAAGAATATTCAGTCTACATAGCAACACCACCAAAAATAGATTTAATCTGGATTTTTTAGCAGTCAAAGAAAACGAAAATAGGTGAAAGCAAAAAAAAATGGAACTAAAATTCAGATTGATTAAATAATAATCGAAGTAATGCATTCTAGTGTGAGGGAATCGCGCGTGGTCCGCACTGCTAACATAAACTCTGACCCAGCGGCTAAGATAGATATCGCACCCTAAATACAAAAGTGACACAACTCAAAATTCTCCATTATTCAGTAGAGGCAAAAAACCGTTTATGTAAAAATGGTTGCAATATTTAAAGAAAATATTGTTCCATTATGAAAAAATGCAATATTGAAGAAGGTTCTGCTATATTTTTTTCAATTTTATTTGCGAAAATAAAACAAAATTTTGATTTATGACTCTTTATAAAATTAGAAAATTTACGACTTTCACGATTATTTAATCAAAGAAGGCACATAAATAAATAATACTGTTAATTGAACTCACTTTTTACAACAAAAGACGCACAATGCAAAATAATTTACCACGAAATTTATCACTTTTTACAGTGATAGAGGCAGAACTGGAAAAAAAACTCTTTATGTGTAATAAAAGTAATCAGTCGTTATTGAGCACGTAAACGCAACTAAAAATAATTCTCTTTAGTTGATCGTGCAGAAGCCACACACTTGTCATCAAAATAGACATAACGGCATTTTTCCAGTAAAAGAAGATAGTGATGAGACGGAAATTTTTATAGTAGTTAGAGATGTGTAATGTGAATCAGTTTATGGGAAAAAGTAGATTTTGACAATTTTTGAGTTGTGCCTCTTTTGTATTTAGGGTGCGATATGTTCGAGATTAAGCACAAAGAAAACTATATGTATAGGTAGATAAACCGGCTACCCCCCAAAACTCCTCCAATACCAACGCGTCTATGCACAGTGGCAACATATTAGTATTTAACGGCATCTGCCGCAAAAATTGTTCATGGGTGTAAAAAACCGCGCTCAGACAATCAATGGTACAATGAAGAATGTCACAATATTACGTCTAAGGAAAATAATGTTGCATATATGGCAACACTGCAACCAAATGCAACGCGTGATGTAAGGGAACGCTATGAGAGGAAGAAAATAGAATAGACTTTCTTTAGAAGCGGAAGAAACGGTTATAGAAAGAGCGGTAGAACGCTACCAAAAAAAAAAAAAAAAATAAAAAATTAAGGTTATGGTATAGGATTGGCTCCTGTATGGGTAATGATAGAAATACTTACACTTAAGGGTATGCAGTGTTCTGCAATTACGAATAGAATTATGAAACCGTGAGGAAATAATTCCATGGATTACGCTGACGAGGATAAAATTAAGTTGCTTGTAGGGTCGTCTGAGACGCTATGTGGTAGACGGTTTCATATATCTTGGCGCTGCTATCAATAAATTAAGAAATGATTATTACTTGCAAACTGCCCTTGTAATACCTGACTTACTATACAGAGCATGGCAAAGAAATGGCAAAGAAGAATTTACGGAAAAAAACGAAAGCAATACTCCAGTACAACCCCATTGACAAACCGAAACATACAAATGAAAAAGTAAGCATAGTCAACGCACCAGCCTGAAACCTTAGGCAGGACCTCAATAAATAGCTTACATTAAAAAAAAAAAAAAAAACATGAAAACGACCTCATCATCGTTAACAGAGTATTTAGTTGTTATGTGAAGCGATGGCTATATGAAAACCTCAATATAGGTGAGCGCATCAAAATGCAGTGTTTGCGCTGACTTTGTCTAACATGGGATTATGGTTTGGCAAAAAGATTCTTTGACATTGAACTTGATTAGGAGGCTGGTTAATTACTATCAAGCATTGTGCAAACAAATACATATTAAAATCGTTAAGATCGAAATTTCGTTGTGCTACAGCCTGCAAAAACAGCAACAAGCTGAATGCCTGCTAACTACTAAGTGGAATCTATCTTAAATGCAAGCTGAACAAACAAAAGTGGAACAAACAAAAGTCACAACCCAAGTTAATGAAAAATAATTATACAACGCCTAGAAGCTAATAATTTTCTATACACATGCACATTTGATTGTAGGTGGTTTGTTTGCTTTGCCTGGTTTTAGATGTTTTCTTAGAGAATTCCAACGCACACTAAGGGGAGATTGAATGATAATTATTTACCCTAGAAATGGCAAACCAGGGAGCACATAAATGTTGCTGCAAATGAAATTGTGATATAACTAATGAAGACACATACTATTACTTTTTGTGAAGCGAAAGAATTTCGTAGTAATAACCGGCCGCAATATCAAAATGTATATAATCGGCACAATTCACCATGGCCTTTAAGGTCGAAGTAACGGGGAAGATCTATGCCGTTATAATCAATTTTCGTTGTAAAAAACGTCGACATCTACTTGGAAGTTTAAGGAAAAATTTAAATAAGTATAATAATTCTTACAAGTGAGGCCGATTTAAATGGATATTGACACAGGAATAGTTGAAGTGTTATCGACTTTGAGTTCTGACTTCCGATAGATAGCGATGACTAATGCGCTTTTAATCATCTATAGCAAAAATTATAATTAGGCAAAAAAATGCGGCATTTTCTATGGCTAGAAATAAATTGATATATTCTAAAGCCGCTGGTGTGAGCATAGAAGACCTATAAATGTGATTCAAATAATGTTCGCATAATTTGCAAAGATAATTTTTTCCATTGAGAAGAATAATTGGAACTAACTGGAAGTTTTGCATGTTTTCGCATCGATTTTTTTGTCAACAATTAAATCGACTGAAGCTTATTTTTATTACGTCCTTAATATACAGCAACACTACCAAAATTTGGAATCATGTATATCGTGTGAGGTACTGGCATTCCAAAAATACCCTTAAAAGGCACAACGGTCAGTGTACGAGTATATGCATAGTAGATTAATAAAAGAAGTTATTAATGAGCCCTGCTAAAAGTGAAGACTGATTTGTTTAAAGCAATTGCCAAATGTTTACGCCCTAGACGTCTATTTTCTCTATCAGGACCATTTTAAACGGAACCCTAAAAATATGAAAGTATAGTGTTATCCATTTTTTGTTTTCAAGTAAATTCAAATAAAACACACATAAAGCTATGATTTCGATCAAACTTTTATTTCATTATAGTTCTTGGACCTTGCCATTATGTACAAAACACAATGTCATTTAAATGATCGCCTCTAGATTGGTTGCAGCAGTGGATCTTTTTGAGGTAGTTTTCGAAAAAAACCTCCAGACCATAATGCACACCAAACGATCACTTTTTCAGGCTTCAATGCCTTTTCTACAATGACTTCTGAATTCTCCGAGCCCCAGATGCGACAATTTTGTTTGTTGACATAACCACCGGGTGAGAAATGAGCTTCATCGCTGAAGAAATTTTGTATGATTAAAAGCCCACGTTTGAATCACCACTTTTGTAGTAAGTTTCAACTATTTTTATGCGTTCTTCGGTTGTTAAACGATCCACATTAGTAAATGGCAAACCTACTAAATAAATAACAATTGAGATGACAGGTATTTAGCACCTAACAGCCTTGGTAGACCGGCGGTATTAAAACCACTAAATGGATAACCCATTACTTCAGTTACATTCACAGCCATAATTCTAAAATTCACCATTTCACCCGAGATGTTACGATTTTCAAACAGATTTTTAATTTTCAACATAAGATTTTCATGAAACTTGAAATACCTTCCATATTTTTCATCAGTTTCACTTTCAGGGTACCATAAGAGAGATATTTTCCACTTCCATTTATTACAACTAATCATTTAACAGCAAGAAGTCTTTGTTCGGCCTCTTTTCATCCTTTCATTCGCTTTCAATGGTCCAAGAAATCGTTGGTGAAAAAATCGTTGACCAAAAATGTTCTTTAATTTGTACTTTGTTTTATGCGAGTTTAATAAAGCCCTTACCCAGGAACATACATACATACATACATGTACGCATTTATATGAAATAGTGCTGTATCTAATCCCTTAAGGACTGACAATGCCAAAGAAAAGCTTCTAAAGCTTAAAGGTTGGTTGTACACAGGAGCCAATAGTAGCAAAGTTATGTTTTCAATAATGTCACTTTAAAAAATACGGATGTCGATTCAATAATTTGTTCAAGTCAGAATTTGTTAATGTGACATACCGAAAAACCACATATTGAAATGTATATCCGAAAGTGTAATTAAGGTAGATTACTGAGACCATGCCTTCTATCGAGGTTTATACTTTGGGAGATGGCAAGGGCAAGTTTATTCAAATGATCCGCAATTTATCCCAGTGCTTAAGGACAGGTATTTGCAGATGAGACTGGGGCAGACTGCAATTCTCATGTGTAAAAATAGAAGCAGATGTCCGCCGAGAAAAAAAATAGTCATTTATTTGTGTCCTTCATGGCTTCCCATTTCCTCCTATGACATTGGAATGAAATATATTCCAGCCAAGATATATGAACCAGCTGAACTATACGAAATTAAATTGGGTCCCCTTTTCGAATCCATAGACTCGATCATATTCTATAGATAATGTGACTGTCATATTGGCCACCAACGGAATGCCAAAGTGGAAAACATGGCATTTGATGCGAGAATCGCTTTTTACATTTTGATATTCAGCAAGAATCAGTAAATACGTCTAATGAGAAAACAAAATCGTTGAGTTTACCGTTTTATGTCTCGGCCACAAAATTGAATTTTACCGTAAACATTTACGTGAGATGATTTGTATGATGTTCAACCTAAGTTAATTCAAAAACAGTATGGCGATTAGCCCATTTTTACTTTCGTCGATGGAGCGACCATACCACGCGACCGTGTTTCGCCTGTTTTCCGAATTTAGTCGCGGATATCGTTCGAACTTCACCTCAAAATCAATTATTATAAAAAGTGAATGGTTTTTGCAAGATCGTCAATGTTACTGATTATACAATTGAGTGAGGCATGCTAGGGCAAAAGCCCCACTTCCGTTCAACTGAGAGTGCATGAACATTTGGCTATCAAAAAGTTATCCTTCCGTTGGATACCGCGTAAGCCCACAATCGCCCCAAGTAAAACACGTATCGATTGACAGAAAGAAATGTTGCAAGGAAAAAAAAACAATGGACGTGCTTCGAGAAACATCTGTACAATCATCACAGGTGGCGAATCATGGTCTAGCACATTGGTCCAAAACCAAATAGGAGTCGATCGCATTAATCTTTTAAAGTGAACCAATGCAATAAAAGTTGTTCGCGCATGCAGCAAATCGTTACTTTAGAGCGATCGTTACTTTAGAGTAACGTAGAACAACAAATTCACATATAATTTGATAGAACAAAGGCACCACAACATCAATAAGTATATTGGAAAAAAAAATCGTATAAAAAGAGATTAAGTAAACATCCACTAGTTTTTGTTTTTGTTTACATTCTCTTTTGCTACGCAGTTCGAAATTAACATTTTTCCGTGTAGAGATAAGGACAACGGTTGACTAAAACCAATTCCGTTTGAGGTCAACGTCAGTATTAAGCGCAATAAATCGGTCAAGTAAAGTGTTTGTTTTTTTATATTATTGATTTTGTGAGCTAATTACTAGAATACTGCCGAATATTTGGCATCGGTCAAAACGAAAAAAAACAACTTTCGTCTAGATAACAATAACAGTTTATTACCTGCTCAAAAAGTCCAGAACGTATGCATAATACAGGGTTATCCATTTAGTAGTTTCAAACCGCTGTTCTGACAAGGCTATCAGCTGTCAAATACCTGTTATCTAAAGTGTTATTTATTTAGTGAATATGTGTTATTTACTTAGTGTTATCTATTTACGAACGTGGGTCGTTTAACTACCGAAAAACGCGTAAAAATAGTTATAACTAACTAGAAAAGTGGTAATTAAAACGAGGGCACTTTTCGTGCATTATGGGGTGATTGCGCTCGTCATAAACGACCCATGGTCTGCAAGACGTTGGCACGACCACACAATACGGCCGATTTTGGCTTTATTGCATGAGAAGTTTCCAGACAGCACAATTTCCATTTCAGCGAATTTCAATTGGCGAGCAAGATTATGTGATTTGACGTCGTTAGACTTTTTTGTGAGGCTAGGCCAAAGACCGCATTTATGCGTTGGAACGTTTGAAAATCAACATTCGCCAAGTTATCGCCGAAAAGTACGAAAAAGTGCTAAAACTGCCTCAAAAGGATCCACTGCGGCAATCAAATCAGGGGCGGTCATTTTAATGACATGGTATTTCGTACATAAAATGAAACATAACTTTCATCGAAATCATAGCTTTGTATTTTATTTAACTCTTTTTTATTTAATTCGTTTGGAACTTTTCAGTAGAGAGTAACTGGGACGGTCACAATTTATATGGGGGAGTTTTTTGTCATAATATCTGATCCCCTCAAAAGCTGCTAACAGGCTAGAGTAACCACTTGAACGATTTGAATTTCCATAACGATGAGAAAGTTCAAAATCGAATTGAACGTTTTTTTTCCGAAAAACCATGCTAGTTTTATGAGAGAGGTATTAAAGCTCCCAGAGAGGTGTGAAGAAGTTATATAAAAAAAGGGTAGATTATATAATAGACTAAACTAATTGTTTGAAATAAGCCATTAGAATGTTCTAGGAATATAATTTTCTCCCAGAATAATTTTCTCCAAGAAAAGAGCCTCAAAATTTGAAATAGACCATTTGAATATTCCATGAAAATAACTCTTGTTAAATTTTACGGATAACTTGTGATCACAAGAAATAGCTCATTGCAATACTTTGAATAGAATTTTTAATTTATTTAGGACAACATCGGAAAAAATAACCAAAGCTATGCCGGTTTCTGGAAAAAAGTGTAGCTACACTCAATTTAAGTGATCTGACAACTCTCACCTAGGAAAATTATTTGGTGAGGTAATTATCCACCCTCAAAGCAAAGTGTAATGGTAATAGATGAGAAAATACATAAATTGTTATACGAAAATATCTATTCAAAATCGAGAACAAATCCAGAACCTATTTGAAATTTAAAAAATTTTTAAGACAAATATTTCCTTTATTTACACAGCCAAAAGATTCCAGCCACCCAAGAGAATTTTAGTTTTTTTCTTTATTTATACCATAACAATTTATGGACATCCATCATTAAGTTATTATCTATAATAATTTACAAATGAATAATTGATTTAAATTGCGTTTATTTTTGAAGAACACAAGCAAAAGGAATGCAAATGCTCCATGTGTATTTTTGTTTTGCAAAATTATTCATATTATATTTTCTCACAAAACTACGAATACCAATAATATTGTGTCTGTTTTATAGATCTACAGAAGAAAAGAAGTATAACAAAAAAAAGTTTAAATTCCAATTTCAATTTTCGGATGAGTGGAAATGTACTAAACACTAAACATTTTCATGCGTCAATTATTGGCAATTGCGCTTGTTTTCATAATTTTTATTAAACAATATCACTACGCCAAATGCATTCGAAAATGGACTATGGCCTATAACATGTTACCTCCTACTTCCGCGCAGTGCATCTGTTGTTTAGTTCTAAGGCGTCCAAAGGAAGTTGGAGGAAAGAGACAGATCATGGAGAGAACAAAAAAGTGCACTTGTATTTTGAAAATGCATAAACAAATGCGAATGATCATTTATTATAATAAACTAGGAAGTTTATGTGGATTGAAATTTTCTACAAGAAAAAAGTAATTCGAAGACAAAAATAAGTGGGGAGGCTTTTCACACTCACTTAGTTCACTATTAAATCACTTTGACAGCTATTCATATGGAAATAAACCGATCCCTCCGCAAAATTTCCAAACAATTTTCACAATTTCATTATTTTCGATCTTCCGCCAAGTATTCGCTAGCAATATCACAGGAGCTCCATCTGGTGGTAGTGAGAAAGCAACTAGTTTGAGTAACTTATCCGACGTGCTAATACCGATGCGTTTTAGGAATAATTATAAAAACAATTGCTATGAGGAAGATGGAAACTAAACTGCCCCAAGACGAAGCTGGCAAACGAATGCTGTTTAAGGATATGCATCTGGAATGCCCAGACACTTGCAGAAAAGTTTCCTGTATCCGATTATGGATGTCCTTAGCATATATAACATAACCTCAATTCAGGAAATACCATGGACCGAACGAGGACGTACCCGACGCAAAAACTGTGACATTTACTACAGCCATCGAGCATAAAAAATTTTAATCTGGAGTGGAAACTTAGGGTAAGCACCTTACTCTAAGCACCTTGACTTCTAGTCAAAACTCACATTAAGATGAAATGGTTTTTTTATATTACCGATTTGTAGAAAGACAAACACGGTTGAAACCGAAAACGCATTTAAGTGTCCCTTGAAAAAATACACGAACGCTGGCCTGGCAACGACGTTAAAATTGTTCGGAAAGATTTTAATGCTAAGAAAAAAAAAAAAAAGAATTCTATTAGTTCGACAATCCGCATAGTAGCATCTCCGTTCAACAGATCCGGAAAAGTTATTTCCATCGTAGCGCAAAATATGTTAGTAAATGGTAAAATTTATTATCCCTTGACGCGAAAATCAAATTGATCAAGTGGAAATAGAGCAGAGCGTAAAACGTCGGTTGCTCAGACGGCGGGTTAATACAACTTCCCACCCAAGCTCGGAGAGTTTCTGACAGGTGAGGTACACACACATCGAGGTTGCTCACAAATCCGAACGGTTGAGATTGATTTTTTGATTATTTAAGCATTAAGCCTAAATGTTGCGCGGGGATTACCAATAATTAAATCTCTCACCTCCTCGGAAACAATTTCTTTTGGTCGTCCTGATCTGGGAGTGTGCGTTCTTTCATTTGGTCCTTTTTCTTCATAGACTTTATTTTTCGGCTGGCTTCAGCAGCCTTTCCTTTTTTGAAATAACACAGCATAATATGCCTAAAATGCTCTTTCTTGGTAATTTTTTCCACTTTTTAAAACGCTATAACCACTCACAACTAGAAGGAGAACATAAGTAAACAACAGTAAGCGGTTTGATGAAGGGGTGGAAGGAAGTTATGATAGTGCTTGAATGAACTCTACGTCATGAAAATTGACGTATGGTGGGTGAACTAACTAATTAACCGAACGAACTTTCCAAACAACCCGATATATGAACTCACCATCGCTGACGGCAACTTTCAAAGTCATATGGGTAATAAGCTATATGTGGTAATGAGCTATATGAACTCAAAAAGCAACGATTGTTTTGGATGAGTTATATTCTGCGGATGGGTACAAATACCCCAGCACGAAAAGTCATAGAAATGAAATCGCTGATAGACGTAGAAACGGCGACGAAAACTTCGTTGGAAGAACAAGTCTTTTTAACCACTATCAAAACTTAATATGACTAATTGGAAAAAAAGCGTAGAACACCGAAGTGCTTGTCAAACTTTTTTACGCACGGCTTATAATGATTACAATTTTCTATTTAAGTCGTCATCCACGAAGAAGAAATTCGGAAGAATCAAGCCTAACAATTCCAAAGCAAGAAAGCCCTTTTCAAATGTCAAATCCATCATGTTGTTGTATGGAAAGTACAGGGAGGGTTGCCGAAGGCTCGGCCATTCTAAACTACGGTGGAAGAAAAAACTATTATAAACAAAGTTTTGATGGATTCAACACTCTGCTGAGACAAATTACGTCTTAAGAAACCTGGAGTTTAAAATGTCCCCCCCTCCAAACCGTTGCGCTATTTGTCGTATCAAATGACTTGGTACAAAACTTATTCCGTTATGAAAAACATAAAATATCTTAAATTGCACTTTTCCGATACCCGGCTCCAAATACGCCGAAAATCCCATTTAATAAAGCACTGCTCCTCACAAGTTTCAGGAACAGGAAGAGCAAGCTGGAAATCAGCATTACCGAGCTACCTAAAATCAATACAGCTTTATTCCATTAAGTTAAGAATTCGCCTCAATGTTAATTCATTACAATTTTAATAATCTTTTTTTTTTTTAAATTTTAAAACTTTTTTTTGTAACATTGGTATAATGTAGTTTAGTATTACCAGTTTTTATGTTGTACTAACCATAACACATATTTGAAACCGTTTTTTGCAACGAATATTTCAACTTATTTATTATTTTCCAAATATTTTCTCAATTTATATATGGTTCAGTGCAAGGTTAACAATATTAAGCTTCAAACTATGTTCAAATATTTTCAAAACTTGCAGTATTGC
The DNA here is from genome assembly GCA_019455685.1 of Philornis downsi. NCBI lineage: Eukaryota > Metazoa > Arthropoda > Insecta > Diptera > Muscidae > Philornis > Philornis downsi. Next base: position 52,032 of record JAHXMU010000240.1, read on the forward strand.
ATATAGATTTTAGTTGTCGTATTAACCATAACACATTTTATATTTCTTCATTTGATAAGGTTTGGAACAATTTTATATGATATTCTAAATGTTTAAACTATTTTGTTTTTAGCGTACTATTTTGTGTTGTCATCGATTTTGCCAGATGAAGTTCCGACACAAAATTTTTATTTTTTATATTTTGTGATTGTCACTTTAGCTTTTATTTTTAATCTTTAAATTTTATTATTGATTTTAAGGCCCATAAATATTCCCTCAGGGTATATTTTTTTGTAAAAGAAGATAAAATTAATTTTCTTCTAAACTGGCAACGACGCAACAAACAATCCAATGAAAAATATAATTTAAACTCTTTTAATTGCATTCACACTTTGGCAGTGGAAAATTAAATTTAGATGCACTCAAGCGTAATCCAGCGACCGACAGTGAGAGCGTCTTTCTCCAAGTGAGCACACGAAATGAATAAAATGTCCTCGAATCCAAACAGCGACTAACCTGAGTTTGTTGAGTTAAGGACAATCAGTTCTTCTTAAAAATTAAAAACATAAAGATACCCAACAACGGGAACTGAAAACAAGGCAGACAGGCAGTTATTCAAATGGACATGCAGACAAACAAATATAAACGCAACGTACATGTGCTGCACACATGGATGAAAAAGGACTGAACCTAACGTAGCGAGCGAATGTGATGAAAACGAATTTGCCACGGATGTGTATGCATAATAAAACAAGCGCTCAAAACGAAACAGGAAAAAGACAAAGGAGGACGATACACACCACAATGTCGACAGCGAGGGCAGGTGCCTTCTGCTTTAGTTCACAATGATTAAAACACAAATGAACTGCAGGTGGCATAAATACGAGGGATTTGCGAAACTCAGAAGATTAAAAACATCATGTGTGATCGTGGAGGATTTTACAGAAAATTAAGATATATTTTGCGAAACTGCAAGTAGGTTATCGCGCAGGTTGATGCTTCAAGTGGTAAATTTGAGCAACATTTGTTAGGGATTTTTGAGAAAGCACACATTGTACAAGTACTATAACTGAATATGTCCATACACAAACCAATTTAGGACGAAACAAACAAGTAGTTGGTAACAATTGGTAGGTGAAACAACAAAATTGATCAAAAATTGCACGAATATAATTTCCGCACTTTATAGTATTATTGTAGGTCTGAATTTATTTAGCATTCAGATCCCGCAAATGGCGCCACAATACTCGTAAATAAAGAACAAACAAAAAAAGGACAGGCTCGGGCACTTCTATACGTCAATCAGTCTAAACAATACACTAGAGATAATCAATAATATCTGGCGTACCAATCTCAATTGAAAGTGCGAAGCGCATCATAAGTGAGCGTACGTAAGAAGTTAAGTCCGTTCTTTAATATAAACAGAGGCACATATTGATGCAGATCAGCAGTGAATTTTATTATCAACTATCACTGAACGAAACACGTTTCCCTATTTTATATGTAGTGCAAATTAGTGACATCACATTGATAGTGACAATAATATCACAAGATGTTTCTCAGTGAAATACGGATATAAATATTTTATGGCGAAAAAGCGTCCTTCTATGGAAATCATAGTTTTGTCACAAATAATCTTTCATCGAAGAATCATATTTTTGTTATTAATTTTTCTATATTCCTATAGTTGGATTAATTTTTACACATATGAGAATTGAGTTTAAAAAAAATTGTACTTTGCTGATAAATATTTAGTATTTTTAATGAATAATTTTATTTCTTTTGAAAGAACATATTTTATGGAAAAAATCAGATATTATACTCTTATCGAAAAAGTCATATTTTTCATACTTTTGTCATAACCTTAAGTAAAAAAAAAACAAGTTATACTTTTGTCAAATCATCTACTCATCAATTATGTAAATGTCGAAATTACTTACCTTTTTATGGAAAAAAGACATATTTCATTCGAAAACCCATATTTTTGTAAAAATAACGATTTAACGGCAATGTTGACCATTCGATACCAAAAAGTAATGAGTGTGATAGCAATCGAGTTAAATGGCCGGGAAATCTCATGCCTGCGGCCGTCTCATGCCTGTGACGGTCTCTTATTTGGATTATCTTTCTTTACGCATTACATTTTCAGACTCAGGGAACGGGACCTTAACGGCGATCCTATCCGATCGTTAGTTTCAAATACTTTTTACTAGACTTGTCAATTACATAGCAATTTAAAGTATTTGTCAGACACATCAAGGTGACCGCCACTCAAAGAAAGGTTTTGATAGTAGCATCGGGGCTGATACGCAAGATAATCGCTTCACTACCATGCCACGGTCAATCACATGCATAAAGGTAAAGTTCTATAATTTACTCAATTAATTTCATTTAAAATATAAATTGTCGTTCATTATTTTTAGTTTCTTAGGGAGAGATACTCCCCTTATTTCCTATATTGATAAAACGCACATTTTAAAGTTCATTCAAAAATTTGAAGTTACATTCCATTTGTTACAATGTTGAACACTATTTCAAATTACCTATAAACGTTAATTGAGTAAACTGAAATATAATGGATTTAAATTTTTGCACCAGTTTTGAAAAGCTATCGTAAGCAAATCGATCCAATACATTGTGGATACTTAACCAAGAACTTTCTAGTATACATTGATCAACTACCTTTTTGTCCTTAGGATAATGACGCCAACCAACGACTTGATAAAAACAAGCATCAGTATTTGGATGGGCATTCCATATGCAAATTTAGACAATGACAGACAAACGCTTTGATTGATTTAAAATTCGCCGTCCCAATCTGTTTTCCATATTTGACATAAATTTAAAGTTAACGCTTCACTGAGAGCGCGAATTAGCGCAGGCCATATGTTCTGTATAGTAGGAAAAACTTAACAAAAGAATCAATAGCAATTGCTCATCAGGTTTTCTTACGTTTTAAATTTTTGAAGAAAAAAAATTGCTGTTTAATGCGTATTATATTTAGACGTAATATTCATTAAAAAGTTTCAATTACCTCATACCGATATGACCATTAAAATTTCCACGCCTCAGTTATTTTATATTGATCGTAATTTCAAGTTCAAATTCAAAACCAACGGATTAGCCAACATACTCGTATATAATGATTCTAAACATCATAATTATCAAAGTTATGAGTAAGAGAAATATTTGCAGAAGCTCCATAACGATATTAAATACCAAAAACAAACAAAAAAATTTCAATATTTTAGAGACGCAATATATGAAATATTAAAGTTTTTAAAGAAAATGGTAGACTTTGGGAATGATTAAATGCTGAGTAATTTTACATTATTTGAACTTACATTTCTTAAACATATGTCCACATATAATATTCAAAATTATAGGATACTATAATACCTTTATGGGGAAAAAGATCTATACTATTAGTAAAAATATGGGTAACCGTAATAAATGTTTTCATGAAAAGACAGTCTGAGAACAAAAGCACAAAAGCAAAGGAAAGCATTGATGAAATTTCTGTTATCTCTGTAAAACATCATGTCATGGGCATTAGCAAGATGTGAAGTTTTTAAAATAATCATCACATTTATAAAAATTTTAAAACTGTACATTTATACCATCGTATCTTTTTGGTTAGATGAAAATAAAATTACTTTTTAAATGTATATGCGTTGGGTAAAAATATTAATATTGCGTTGGGTAAAATTTGGTTTAAAAAACATTTTAACCAAATAACTAAGAACAATTATGAATCATTTCCAAACCACACGTCATATTGTAGTCATTCAAATCCGGCTATAAAATATATTCTATATATTATTCTACACTATCGGATCCTTTAGAAGAATTAAAAAACGATCACATTGAGATAAAAGTGCGATCATCTGTGCAAATTCCGAAGGAAACTAGAGCTTTCTTTGGCGACTCATTTGTTTGATGATTATATTAAAGCGTGGATCGATATGAGCAAAATAATAAAAAATAAAATCATCGCAGCAAAATAATTTTGGCCAAATATTATTACAATCTAGTGAAAATTATGTCTGATAAAATCGAGTCAAGTCAAGCTAGGACGGCCAAGTTAAACAAGGGACGTAGAGACATGTCAACCACAACTGCGACTTAGAGAAGCATTTTTTCTCAAAATGTTATATATATGTCAACTTCACAACTATGACTAAGGGAATCGTTTTACTTTTCTTAAAATTTTACATATTTGTCAACTTCAAAGTTAGGACGCCAACAGCTGAATTTCTTCAGTATTTATATTTTCGTTATATGAAATTTAAATATAGCAATTTCCATTCGCGGATTTTGCTGATATTTAAGGTTGACATTGGCTTCAAATCTTTATCTCTGTACGGAAAAATGTCAGTATAGAGCGTCGTAGAAAGAGAGGAAGTAATCAAAACAGAAAACAATCGATGTTCATTGAAATTAATTTAATTGTGATTTTTAATTAATCTCTTATTATTGTAGTGCCTTCGTTGAATCAAGTTTTATGTGTAATGCATCAAATGTCAAAACCCCTGTAAATAATAATAATGACAATATTATTTTATTTCATTCGAAATCAGCATGAGTAAACGGCAAGACGATGGACATTTCTGAAATCAGAATTCCTTTTGCGGAGTTTGCAAGCATTTTTTATGAGAAAAGAAATTCCGCTTGAGGTTAATACCAGCCCTTACGTAAGAAAGCCAAGGTATCAAAAAACGTTATTTTTGTCTTGACTGCACCACATCTAAAGGACCTGCAATTTTCCCTAAATTTGGCAGATAAAAACTTGAGACAAAGTAGTAAGCCCCGCCAACTTTAAAATTTCGCACCCTAAATACAAAAGGGGCACAACTGAAAATTCTCTATTATTCAGTAGAGGCAAAAAACCGTTTATGTAAAAATGGTTGCAGAAGCAACACACTTGACATAAAAATAGACATAACGGCATTTTTCCAGTTAAAGAAGATAGTAATGAGACGGAAATTTTTATAGTAGTTAGGGATGTGTAATGTGAATCAGTTTATGGGAAAAAGTAAATTTTGACAATTTTTGAGTTGTGCCCCTTTTGTTTTTAGGGTGCGATTTATATAATTATTATTTCCTTGAAATCAGTACGTTATTGGAGGAATGTATGCAAATAAACCAATTTAAATCTCATTGACCTAAAACACATTTTTCTTATGTGTTGTGAATTATGTTGCTTTTAAAAAACAAACTGAATTTGTGTTGAAACGAACTCAAATTGAGTAAAGTTGATCTCCTTATTTCGCCTAGTACCTCCGCGCTTAAAATAAGTTTTTTTCTTTTAAATTAGTCCCTAATTTTATATTACAATCCGCAACTTGTCATTGTTTCTAGTACAATATAGCATCTCGGCGTACTCAAATTGAATAAACTGTCCACCAAAAAGAATTAAATTTGGTTGTTGTGGAATTTCGTACTAAACACTAGTTCAAACGAACTAGAATTTAGTATGAGCAGGCATAATTTCGGAACCGATTATTCTGATAACTCCGATTGACTTCATTTTATACTTAATATTGATAGAAAATGAAGTCAAGCATTCCGCCATTGGAAAAAACAAAACTTACTTAACATTAATTGGCATATATTACAAATGGGTGTTATAAGGAGTGAAACAGGTACAGGTCAATTAAAACTAAATTATTTTACATTCTTACATGTTTGATTTGAGTTTACGACTTTCCTTATTTTATTATGTTATAAACAAAATTAAGTAAGGTTGTTGATACATCATAGATTGATACATCATAGATATTTTTCATAATTTTAGCTTGTCTAAAAACTTATATTAGTGAACTTAAAAGTGTGTCATTTATATCCTGGTTGTGTGTTGTATATATTAACAAAATTCTATGAACTTAATTTTACTTTACTAACTAAAATTGAGGAGGGGTTTGATTCAGATCGAAGCAAAGCTCCTATTTTTTAGTTTAAAATACATTAAGGGAGTTCCAATATTAATTTACATTTATTTACAATGAATTTTGTGACAATCGTTCGTATGATCGCTGGTTCAATCACCGATACAGCCACCTATCATTATTAGAGCGGTGGTTATCTCGATGTGTCGAGTAATCGAATAATCGACAAGTTTAGTAATTGCTTCGCAAACTGTCCAGAGAACGAGGTTCAGAATCGTCGTTAAATTGTGTAAATTGCATAATTTAAAAATGGAATGTCCTCTCATATCTCGTTCAGATACAAAGAAATTCGTTTTGTAGTTTCAAATTAATTTTAGAAATAAGTTGTAATGATATTGATGTATTCGATTTGTACTTGACTTTATTGTTTTTAACGTTTTAATATATTTTAGTAGATTAAGTACATTAAGTAGAGTGGCTGCTTAAGTAGTATGGCAGAAATCAAAAGTATTACAATTGTACTTGCAATGTATTGAATATAAACTTTGTAATCAATGTTCTGTATAATTTTGTTTAACTCGGAGTCATAGAATTGAATTAAAGAACACGGATGTTGATATTGTTTCTGGTTGTTTTATTTATAATAATATTTCCCATTTCGATTAACTCCGTCAATCATATCATATATCAGTATCAATAAAACGTCCTAACGAGCTGCGTGTACTGTGTCAACTTTGTAATCCATTTTACAACTTGGAGTTAAATTGAAAATAAGTGTAAGTACATATTTTCTTTTTTTTTTGTAATTTTTCTTAATATAATTAACACATGCGATGCTTCAAGTAAGCAAATTTTTCCTCAATGGTAGTAGATACTATTTTTTTATTACAGAAAAACATTCACGGAAATTTGTATACTTATTTTAAGTATGTACTATTTTCACGCGTACTGAAATCAAGTAAAATGTAATCATCAATTTAAGTTCCACTTAGTCGTATCAAATAAAAATGTATTAGCGTTAAAGAGATTCAGTATACTCATTTTGAGTATGCTTTCATCCCGAATTTAGACCGAATTTTTTTGGAGTTTGGATAACAAAAGTGGGACGGTGTTATTAGGCAATTCGTCAAATTCTTCGAAGCCATAGATATTATTGTATTATTATTATTGTATTATTGTATTACTGAATTAGTGAAAATATCCATGCAATTTTTTCTATTTATGTCTTTTATAAAACTAAATTCACCTGCTCTCTTATTTCTTATAATATTTACTATGTTATGTCCTGGCCATACCCAACTTGAAGAGATTTTGATGACTCCGATCCAAACGTCCCCGCAGTTTATGCCCACGTCGAAATAAATTGTCTTAAAAAGGATATATCAAAGATCCACAGCATATCTCACCAATCCAAATAATCCAAAAAAATTACATGCGAAACGGAAATTGGTAGAAGCAACGAACACCTCATAAAACAAGGAAAACACAGAGAGAATAGAAGAACATTCTTAAGAGTCATTATGCGCATATTTGTGATCATTTCCTCAAACACAAATGCTGCTTCTTCGTCTTTCCTTGTACTTGACACCCAAAGTATAAAGTGTAAGAAAAGTAATAAAACTAAGCGTTGCGTTTTAAAATGAAATACTAAAGATAGGAGAGAAACATTACACAGGTCGGCAAGTAATGTATTAAAAAAATGTTTTGTATTCTCTGTGATGTTTCCAATTATAAACTACACGAGAATGAGACATTTTCGCAGTAACACTTATATACTTAGACATGGATCAATATGCAAACAGACACACAGTGTTGTTTATAGATATAGGATCATTAACATGATATAAGGATATTTTCACATTTAGTTGTGCTCAATGTAAAAACACAATAGTAACAGTAAGCGGTAAAACAGTTTATTTATTCAACTCTGCTATGACAAAGGATTACATTACATGGTGGGTTCCGCACCAATCAAAGTAAGTAAAATCTCTTTTTAAAGCGCATTTTTAGTGGGGCTGTACCTATATAATGGATTCTTTACAACAAAGTCAATCGAAAAAGATCCTGGCCCAAGCATGATGAAATCCCTCAAACCTCGTGAAAATGAATTGAATTGCATCAAAAAATAACATATTGTCAATTTGGTTGGGGGATTTCAGGGGAATGCTTCCAAAAAGCCGAACCAGCAGAAAAGAAAAGGGACTGAATTCATGAAATGCAAAAGCATGATTTTCCGCAGCGACAACACATATTTACAAAGTCGGTGAAAAATACTGCAGCTTAGCTAAGAGATGATGCCACCCACATGGCCTTTATATTCCTGAATTTAGTACCTTCGGATTTTCATTGGCAAAATTTCCCTAAAACAGGGTTTTTTCTAGTATTTCTCCGAAAATGATCAGACATTCTTCCAATCTGGCATCAAAAGTTGTCTAAAGGATGGTTGAATATCATTAAACGAAATAGATTTAACTTAATCCTTTTACTAAAATGGTTGAAAATCTCTTTGAGTACAAAAATAAACCGAAACCAATTTTTTATCAACGCAATATTGTGCAAATCGCCATTAAATAGCGTTTTAATTTCGTTTTAAGGAGACTAGAAATTTATGTTTGTATGGGCCGCCCCTCACCTTACTGAAAGCATGTTTGCATTATTATTAATAAGCGTTTTCGATTTTTTACACACGTCGCCAACGATTGTAGACTAGTGATTAGACTTCCAACTTATTATATCCTCTTTGGGTATAGGTAAAGTATGTGTGATCCTATAGAATTTTCCATCTATGTATTTACTGACAGTCCCTTACGCGGCTTATTAAATCCCTTCATAACATTTGCTGTTCCCGAAAAACAAAAAAATAAATAAAACAAAAATGAAAAAAGGAAAGAGATGAATAAGAAGCACCATTTACACATTTATCCATACTTTTATGAGGCATTGCTGTACACCCAAATGAAAATACAAAGGTCAAAATGCGTTGCTAACTATTCTGCTCAGAGTATCCCTGACGGAGAGAGAAACATCACTTCATTGTGCGTAAAGTGCAATAATGTTATGTTGAATTTCAAAATAAAACCGGTCGTTTCATATGAAACGGTGCCCACCACAACAGCAACAATGAGTCGGTGCGACAATGTAAAGGTATGTATATGCACAGACAAGTAAAAATGAGAGTTCCGGTATTTAATATATCTCTTCTCTTTCTCTTTATCTACCTATTAATATCTACCTAAGTATGTACCTACCCTAGCCTCACAGGATCATTATTTCCCACGAAAAAAAAAACTACAACAAAGTTCAGAACTTAATGATAGGTAAACGAAAGGTAAAACAAAACAAACCGGGAATTTAAGTAAAAGGAATGGTGCAAAGAAATGAGTAAAACAAATTAAATCTAATGCAGTAAACACTGAAAACATGTTCCACCGTCCCCAAATAGAATTCAAGTTCTGAAAACTATTTAGTACTCGGAACTGAATTTCTATGAATATCTTTCTATTTTACATATTACCCCCCTCTCTTGTTTGGAGGCATTTTCCGTTGCCTTGAAACGGAACAAATGCTCTGATAATTACTTAGAGCTGATATTTTGACATATGTTGTATAGGTGTAATAAATTATTAGGTGTGCAACTAGATTCTCGCTGCTTTTGTTTATAAAAATGCAACTTTATTATGAAAACATGTTCACAAGTGATTCATTGAAAGTATTGCCCATCGCTAGCTACTACTTTTTCTCATCTTTCTGGCAAACCTCGAATTCCCTCACAGTACAACTCTTCATCTTTTGAGGCTGTCCACAAATCTAGCCATTCCTTGATGTCGTCATGTGAGTGGAACTGCTGGTCAGCCAGACCGTATGTCATCGAATCAAACAAGTGATAATCGGACGGCACAATATTTGGAGAGTATGGCGAATGGGGTAATACTTCCCATTTCAGCGTTTCCAGGAAGGTTTTAATGGACTTGGATGAGCGGTGTCATGCTGAAGAATCACTTTTTCGTGCCTCTTCGCGTATTGTGGGCGTTTCTCGCGCAGAACTTGGTTCAATCCCGTTAATTGAAGTTAATACCGACCCCCATCCCCAGTGACGGTTTCGCTTGGTTTCAACGGCCTGGTCTTCGAAGGATTTTCATCTTCTTTCACGCGAACGGCCGTCAACATCAAAATCGCCGTCTTTAAAGCGGCGGAAGCAATCTCGACACGTTGTTTCAGTTAAAGCAGCAATCAATATTTCCCCCTTATGACGATTGTTTGGTACAAAATCATACATTTTTACACAACCAAAAAAATATGACGTCGAAAGAAAACCACTATTGTGTCGAGACGGTATGTTTACCATATGCCTAAGCTTGGCTCACGACATTTAGGTTATGGCAGAATCGGCCTGCACTAGCAGCTGGCGCCATCTATTAGCAAACAGCGAGAAATTAGTTGCACACCTAATAAATTTCATTAAAGGGACTAAACAACGAAAGATAAATGTAAAGATCAATTTCTTTTTTTGGACAAAAGCTATTTTCTACATCTTTTCTCGCTCTACGCCGCCCTAACTAATATTTTTGCATGCAGCAAAAACCTTACCAACCAACCTTAACACGTAGGCACAATGGAGTCGGTAAAGGATTAAATAAAAAAATAAATTCTGTACAATAGTAAATAAATTGTTAAATGACCAAAACCCCACTTAGAAAACTTGTCAAAATTCTTTTCGACGCTAAGTTGACACAACTGTCTTCTACACTGAAACGGAGTTTTTGTGAGATCTGCTATTCAGATTATTTATCTGATCTTATTTTATTATTTATCTGAAGTGTGTTTAACGATTTTCTTATTTAATACAAATTTCGAACAAAACATTTGTCTCAAATGTAGTATTTGCCCAATCGCTGCAATTGTTATAAAAATATTACGAACAGTCGACTTTGTGAATGAGTGGAACAGTGCATTCAAAAACGCACTCAACGTTTTCACCTGAAGTTAACCTGGATAAACTGAAGAAGTGGTGACTGAAAATCATTGTAATTCCAAAAGGGTCAACCCTTTTTTTCTAAAATTTAGTCAGCGACCTACACACATTATAACTGGTAGTGCGACATAGTTAACGAGTTTGATATGCAAAGCAGTCAACGACCTTTGGAATTAATTTGAAAATCACCTCAATATCCATCAAAAGTCAAGTTAATATTGACTGGTATCCTTCAATATCACAGTGTTGTGCACTCGTACTTTGTGCCAAGTCAGATGGGAAATACTATCTGGATGCTATGTGGCGCGTAAGAGAGCGAGTAAAAAAATCAGGTTTCTAAAAGAAAACTTGTATTTTGGACAACGATAATACACCATCTCGCAATGGTATCATTGTGACCGGACTTCAAACACTCAATAAATAATATCGAACGATCTTTCCAAAGCCTACATTTTCAAGTGATTGGATTATTCTAAGAAAAGGATTGTTCGTTCTTAAGTGTATTATTTCGGAAGAAGGCTATTTCGATAATAAATTGAAGTGAGTAATAAGTATTTTGCTTTCTATTGCGCAATTCCCGGCAATATAAATCAATAGTTACCACATAGGGCGCTTTATTCAGCACAAAACTCGACACTTATACCAAAAAAATGCGTGGGGCTGATACAAAATATTTCACGGTTTCGGTGTTGCCAGATGCCCGAATTTTCACATATGACAATTTCACCCATAACTAACAATTCACAATTATTAGTTACTACTTCTTGGGTGGAGGTTTATATTCACACCCAATATTTCTTCCTATTCGAAAATACTCTGATCGAATTATGAACGTACACATATGGTCGAAAAAATAAGAACACCTGCTTATTTTTGCTTTTAGTTACTTTAACGGAAAGTAAACATGGCAATTCTCTTTTATTTAAATAACTTTAATATGGTAATGGTTTTAAAAGTAAAAACAATACTGAGTTTTCCCCGCTGTTTCCATTGTTAGTTTTGTTCAGGTGTGATTTCAGTACTTGGTCAAAATAATAAATACATTGTTCAATTCTTTAATATTATCGCAGTCTGCTGTAGTCTTTTTGGAAACACTAGTTATTTTACTGTTTATCCTTATTCAAAACAAAATATTTTGTTAAAAAAATCAGCCATGGGTCGAAAAAGTCATTATTCTCCGGAGGAGAGAAAAATTGTTTCAAGACTAAGATAAAGTAGCTAAAGTCTTCGTTCTATAGCAGAAACTATGAATGGGTCGCTATTTTTTGTACAAAATGCTTTAAAGCCTAAAAATACCGTCGAAACTCGCAGAAGACCCAAAAAAAAACTTCAAAAACAACAGATATCCGTACTGTAACATTTGCGAAGAAGGACACAAACGGGTGTCTTCAAGGGCGATTTCAACAGAAATTGGAAATGTAATTTCATTGCGATCGGTTCGCCGTAGACTACAAGAAGCACATTTACCAGAACGGATAGCCAGAAGAGTTTAAAGGCTAGATTGGCGTTTGCAAAAAGTCATTCCAATTGGTCCGGAGGAGACGGTGAAAAAATGGCAAAACATTTTGTGGAGCGATGAAACAACAATTAATGTATTTTGAAACGACTGTGCCCGGAATGTTCGACGCCCTAAGGGTAAGGAATTCCATGCTCGCTCTACAAAAAAGACGGCCAAGCACGGGGGCGGCAATATTATGGTCTGAGATTGTTTCTCGTGGTATGGTGTCGGTCCGATACACTGAATAATCAACACTATGATCAGATTCCACTACAAAGATATCTTGGAAAATACGATGTTGAACTATGCTGTGGAAAGTATGCCTCTTAGATAGACATTCCAGCCGGATAACGATCAGGAGCATACTTCTAAATTGATAAGAATTGGTTGCAATTGTTGCAACCAATGGGGCAATAATATTGGTGCCCTTCTTGACTGGCCAAGTCAATCTCCAATCGAAAATCTTTGGAGAGAGTTGAAACAAAAAATTGGAAAGGAGATTTTTAAAAATAAGGATCAGCTACAGAATTTTGTTTAAAAAACTTGGTATGAAATACTAGTAGAAAAAAACCTGCAGGAAGCTTATTACCAGCATGCCAAAAAGAGTCAACAAAATAATTGAAAGTAAAGGTGAATATACCGGCTTTTAACGATACTCAGCCAATTTGAGAGAAAAAACTTGATTTTTTTGCTTATTTTAACTAAATGTACTTATTATTTTGTCCAATGTTTTTTGGTTATTATATTACTTATAATAATTTAATTTTTGTTTTTTGTTATTGTATTAGTATTTATTTTATTTCTATTGTTATAACAAAAGAAATTTGTATTTGTTTTTTTTTTTTTAATTTAAATAAATTTTCGTCTACAAGCCTTTAAAAAATATATATGTATAAGGTGTACTTATTATTTTGACCATATGTGTATGTACCACTTATCTGACTACGAGTTGATACATCATCCACGACAGACAGTGTGGATCATATTTAGGGTTTATAATCTTAAGGCCGTTCCGAACTATTTTTGCTATTTTATGTGTTATAGAATTGATCACATAACTAAAGCAACTGCTAAAATTAAATGCTGAGTACAGCAAAAAAAAAAAAATTAAAACAAGAAGAATAAAACATTTTCACATTATCCATAGCAAGCAATGACGTCGTACGACGCTCATTAATTTTCCAACATTTGTCTCATTTAAACAAATTTTGATTATTTATCTATACTTTATACGACACTTTTGCTTTTCTGAATATTTATATAGAATGTGTGCACTTTTTTGTATTAAGAAACGCACAAGAATTCGATTTTGCTTACGGATACAAATAAATATGTCACATATCAATATTTATTTGCGCCATCAACGTGCATGGTTTAGATGAGCACTTTTATGATGAACGCTATGAATTTGCTACTACACAAATATTAATGGGTGGGAGAAATTTTTCTATAATGTTAGGTGACATTTTGATCCAAGTTAAGACACATATTTTGGGTTAAAGAACATAAATATTTGTGAAACATTAATAGCAGAATTAAAATGTAATTTGATCTAAATGTGGTTCTTCTAAATCTATATATATATATAAATCAATTGCTGTGCGTTAGTCTCGCTAAAGCTCGAGAACGGTTGGACCGATTTGGCTTATTTTGGTCTTAAATTATGGGTAGAGTATTCCGGAAGGTTTAAAAGGTTTTATTTGAAGTGATAGATGGCGTTGGAGATGAGATTTTTGCAATTAATTTTTTTTACCACATTAACATTGAATCAAATAATGGTAGGTGACAAACATCATTTTGAAGGCAAAACGTTTGCCGGGTCAGCTAATGTAGACATAAAAATTCAAATAATTCGAATAAATTTTTCTTTCAAATTGTTTGACTTTTGCAGATTATATTGCTTCCAGTAGAACATTCGTCGTTAATAGGTTTTAATTTTTATTCGATGGAAGTTGGGGAGACAATTTTTTCCTTAAAGGAGTCCTGAATCAGAATTCAAAACAAATGATATATAAGAATAAACACTAGGAAGCTTTTAATTTCAAAAATATGCACAAATTTAATTCAGTTGACCTAACTTACACATGTCTGCCCCCATTGCCCCTTTAAATTGTACATTCAATTGTACGGAGAACCAGGAAGATTGCAAGCACAAATTCGGTTTTTAGCAAATGCTGCTCAGAATTTACGCACAATAGATTAAACAAAATTGTACCGTATTGCTGTTTTCCCGCTCAAAATGTATGCAGGCAATATCGAATTTTATAAGGTTTATAAGGGAGTTACCATCGTGAAAGCAATTCATCAATCAATTTTATAAAGAATTATAGAGCAAAGCTATAGGCAAAGTGCAATACTTATAAACAACACAACGTCTCGAAAATATTTATTTCTTAAATTCAGAGTTGGGTCTATATACTCATTAGAAACGATCGATTACACATTACCAAGTGATTTTCGTATCACTCACAACCGTTGAAAGACAATACGTAGCAGAGTATAATTTTTCCCTTAAAATATAAGAGTCGGAAAATTTAGCTATTTCTTTTTCTGGTATTTTCAACATTGAAATAGGAACTTAGTAATACATTCACAAAATTGGAAAATTTTCACCTTTTATTACTATTTCATTTCACAATTTTACAAATATTTTATTAAACAAAATATTTGTAAGCTCCGAAGTCAACAAAAAAAGTCGGCGTCGCCACTTAAAACAAATTTTCACCACGAAAACCCAAAACTTAACATGAAATTTCACAACCGTTTTCTTTATGTGGAGTTCCACCACGAAAAGTCAGCACAGTATCAGCATTCAGGGTGAAGATATAAGATTTTTTTAATTGAGAACAAGTGTGTGGTGTCAGCTAGTTTATATAAACTAATAATGGAATAATGGATATCCATTATTCAAATTCCCATACACGGAGGTACGGAGAACTTATCGTGTTCAGTGAATAAGTAGTTTTTTCTGCCGATTTGTCTATTCTGTTGATTTTTTTTAACAATTGGCACATGTGTGAAGGATTAATTTTTTTTTTTGAGTAAAATGCTATTTACTTTTTTGAGTTGTGACGATTTTTCTGATTATTTCAAATTTCAAGCAAAAACATAAACGCAAACTCTGAATTTAACCATAATTCCACTATTACCGGTGATGCGCAGCGTTTAAGACACGCGATTGTCGCTCGCATGATCGCAGGTTCAACCCCACATACAGCCAGATTTCATTATTTGAGCATCGGTCACACCTCCATGTGTCTGACGGATACTTCGAGTAGTCGAAAAGCCTTGTAAATGCTTCTGCAACGTTCGGAATCGCCACTAATTGTAGGTCTCGTCAAGTGAGTTTAAAAATAGAATGCGTGTAAGCTCATTGAATGTGAAGAGCTCTCCCATGTCTCATATATGATATGCAAGCGAATTTGTTTTTTAGGAATTCTGGTGTGGGACACTAGAATATATGTATATGTGTATATTCCTCATCGCTTGTAATAATACACTACATACTATAGTGTACTATAGTATCGGCGCAATAGAAAAGAAAAAATTGCCACAAAAGGACCAAACCCGACTCTGAACAGATGGGTATTGCAGGATTTTTGAGAAGAATCTGACTATTTGTTCACAAATTAATGGAAATATAAAGCGGTAACTGAATGGCACGGTAAAGTGTCATGCTAATTCATACGCTGTTTACACTCACCATAATTATGGAGCGGATATTCGAAATTACCATAAACTAAAGGTAATGAGTGTAGAGCTGAACAGCAAAGCCGTCTGCTACAATAAGAAAAAAGTTCTTATACGTATGAAAGGCTTGGTCCTTCCTGTGAAATCGTTTTTAAGACGCCCACACTGAAGGTTATTACATACATCGTCTATGACCCTTGAAACAACGAGTGTCAAAACTGCAATGTGATTGAAATAAATCAAATACATAATTGCGAGTGTAGTTATTGAAAAAAATCTCAGTGGATGTCTTATTGGGAAAGAGGGTTATGCCGGTTTGTTAAGTAAGAGAAGATGTCGCTTTCGCCAAACCTGTCTATTCTGTGAGGTAGGGGTGCGTTGTAGGTGACACAGTGAGTGACATTCCATGGCAGCAGGTATATAAGTTTCGGCCTGGTCGAGCGCTTGGCGCCTGCCATATTCATCAAATTTACTGTCGATAATTTTGAGCGGGTTTCAAGCCTAATAATTTAAAAAATGTAAAACATTTAAAGGAATTGCTTAAAGGAATTGTAAAAATCACGCAATATATATACAATTTTTGATACAATTTCAATATAATTGGCTTTAAACCCATTTCTAATTAAGAATTGAAAATTTTATGAACAATCGCAAAAGAAAATTTTTTTTTTAATACATAGTTAGTTTTTCTGTAAGCCACTTCGCCTTGCATACGTGCAGTTGAATTGCAATATGGAAATGCTCAACGAAAACCAAACAAAAATTGAATGCCTGAACATGGCTCCAGAATTTGAACTTGTTTTCTTTTTTGCTGTTTAGTGAACCAAGACAAAGCGAATTTCAAGAACGCACAAGAAGTGCCGTGGCAAGGTAACTCGTTTCCATTCGTAGACCTTATGTAAGCAAACTATGACGGAGTTTAATGCATTGAATGGAAGATCATAGGAACACATAAAACTTGAGTAACTGAACCAATTTTGTAAATTTTTGTCGGAAATATAATCAATGCAATAGTCCTCGATACAGCGGACTACATAGCAGGACGCTCCACAGAAATCCAAATGAAAATGTCATGATATATATGTATGATCAGAAAATGTATTGTGCTTTAAACGCTCCCTTCCAAAAGGGCAAACACGCACAAACGACAAAGACAAAGAAACTTTAACGCCCATTTTCCAATTTCTCCATATATTCTAAGCCATATATTCTATATACATGTATTCTATAACTCCTAAAAATAATAAAATTCGCTCGACAATACTTTTCGTTCATTTACCCATAAAAGCTGCAGCGGAGGAAAAAAGGAACCCAAGGAAACACATAGCTTTTCCCAACATAGGCAGGATGATCCTGGCAATAACTATGAATAAATAGAAATGAATCGGAATATAGTCTAAGAATCAGGCATTGCTCCAACCTTCACCCAACGGGGATTTGAATAATCGGAAGACATCTGTGCGCCAAATACAACGAAAACGAGGCAATAACTGCAGATGCAACATTGGCGCTAAAGGTGTGCCAATGACATTTGACCATGTTTTGCTACAAATAGGTTAAAAACTGCACTAAATGTATTGCGGGTATACATTGCAGCTTCTTGCTCGAAATATGTAACAACTGAAATAAGTGTTAAATACTTACCATATTTGGACTGTTCATCTATGGTCTCCATGATGATAATCTTCTATATATCCACTTATGAACAGAGCTCTTCCAACTCAAGAAATTGATATATATCCCTTATAATTGTTTCCGAAAATTATGATAACGAAAGCTTCTCACAGAGAAGCCCTTGACAGTTTTAAACATTAAATGTTGCGGGGCGTTTCCCTGCTTCCTGTTTTATCCACAGGCCACTTGAATAGAACTCAATCAAAATATAGTGAGTTTTGTTTTATACGTTAAAAATTGCAACAAAATTGCACACAATCGCTCTCTTTCTGGGCAGACCTTCAATTGGACAGCAACATTTCATCTGCAGCACACAATATATTTGTTATTCTTCTTCTTGTTCACTTAATTCGGTTTAGCACAGTGCAAACAGACACACTCACACATGTACGCGTTGGATGAAGTAGATCAAATCAAAATAAGACGAGAAGGAATGTATCCTTGACGCTTGGAAATAGTTATGTGCGCACTTATTTGTAGAGGAAAGACTTTTTGCATGCGCTGCAGGTAAAAGAACACTGGCAAATTGCTTTTTCTGATCACTATTTCTTGTAAATTGTATGATGTTGATTCCACATAATTTCATTCCTTTGTTTGTACGTGTGTTCTTTCGTTCTTCGTGGTAATCATTAGAGAGACGAAACGGTACTTATTGATCTACCATTCGAGGACGCTTTGTCGTCCGTATAATTTATTGATTTCTATTTCATTGACACGTTTGTTTTTATTATTCTTTAATTAACATAAACGTTTTTTTGTTTAATAAAACTTCATTTCATTTCCGATTGGCTTTTTCGCATTCGCGCTAACATAAGAAAAAAAGCAGCAGCGTTGGCGGTGGACTATAAACTGCTGCGCGGCTACACCAAAATTGAAAATTTCAACGATCGTTTGCTACGTTTTGTTGCTAGAGCGCTGTCAGATGCATTCGATGTTTTAATTTATTGACAGCTGTTTGTTTCGCAAAAAAATGGCGGCGTTGCTTTTGCAACCCTGTAATGGTGAAAAGTGGTGAGTTTTTGGAACATAGGCAGGGATGATATTAGAAATCATCATTTGTACGTGGGGCAAATAAACAAGTATCACTCCAAAATCCCTAAATCCGAAATCCCATACCGAAAATATTACATGGTTGCGTAGGCAAATGCATAGTTAATTTGAAAAATGTTGAATAAACTGTTTTGATTGTTTACAGCTAAGTATTTGGTTGTTATTAATGAGCACTTTAAATAGTTCTGTGTTTATACTTCTAAACTGAGCTGTCAAGTTATTTAAATTGTAACTGTCTATATATGTCTCTAAATTAAATTTTCAAATTACAGAAATAAAAACAGAAGAATAAAAGCGTTATAAAGCGAGGTATTGTGAAAGAATTATATATAATTATACTCAAGTGACAAAACTGCAACAAGTGATGTACACATGAAAGGATTTGCTAAACCGCATGAAAAACTTTCAAGGAATTCAAAGGGGAGACGTGTATAGGTGTTGCTGTTGCTGATATCCGTTGCCAAATTTGATTACCTTATTTTAATGTAATTACATTTGATCCTCGATATATGGGAACAGAGTTACTTTTTGTTTTGTTAATCTGTCCTTTTAAATGGTTGAATTCCCACTTACCCCTACTAATTCATAGTTGTTTTCATACCAACTATTTTAAAGATGTTATTTACCATGGAGGCAGGGTTATTTACACAGCGTCAATGGTATGTATTTTTTGGGGACTTAGTTAATAGAACATCATTGGTGGTAACTATGTGTTAGGGGTATATCAAAATTTGAAATTTTGGTTGTTACCAGCCACATATTTTTTTTGCGGTTTAATGATTTAAAAATCATTTAATTACGGCGGCCTTAATGAGCTATTATATAATATATATATATATATATATATATATATATCCATTTATATATTAACGAAATCACCTTTCTTTAAATTAAAAATAAATATACTTTCACGTTTTTCTGGTTTTGGTTTTAAACACCCAATCACAAACGGTGACAAACTCACCATCTAATATCTATAATTTCCTTATGACATCTGCAAATGTTAGCGCATAAGCGGCATCTTGTGGTGAATAGTAACACGCTTTGTGTTGCCTGTATTATACTGGAGGGGTCGCTGCAATGGCAATAATTGAAGAAAATTGTAAACATTCAATGGGCCAATCTATCAAACCAAGCACCTGACAGTTTGTCAATACAGCAACAAGAAATTACGTACTTGCACTGATGTTATCTGGATACTTCAATTGTAGGATTTTCTGTAGTTTTTACATCGGAAATTGAGTACAAAGAGTTGCAAGTAAGAAACCGTATTAATTTTATCCAAAAGAATAACGGATTTATGATTTGAATTTGGATCGTGTGATCAATGATGGAAACAAAATTTTTGCCAGAAGCGGCTGCTCTTGCAGCACAGCAACAACAAGAGCAGCACCAACAACAACAGCAGCACCAGCTACAACAATTGTCTTCAGATTCAAAATCATTTAGTGTTTCCGAGGAAAATCGTCACTATTTGAAGGTTTTCATACAAACTTATCGCAATTTACCAATTTTGTGGGACACCTCTCTCAGGGATTATTCGAATCGTGATAAGCGAGCCGAGGCATATGAACAACTGGTACCGATTTATCGGTTTTTAAAGCGGGATGCCAATCTTTTGGACGTCAAAAAGAAGATCAACACCTTACGCACCAACTACCGCAAAGAATTGAAAATGATTGAAATGGCTCGCAAACAGGGCACTGTATACCATCCACGCTGTTGGACCTACTATGAACTCGACTTTTTACGAAATGCCGAAAAATTTCTCGCTATCGATCCGAATCATAATATTAAAACAGAGCCAGGAAATTCGTCGTCCTCTCCCTTCGCTATGTTCAATGAGACCACACACCAGGGCAATTTCCTTGAAATATCTCCATATAGCTTTCGTATGAATAACGGCGCCTCTCCTCCGCCAAGTATATCGCAAATGTTCCAAAAATCATTTGGACAGGTCAATAATGTCGCCGCTAATAATGAACAGAAGTCACAAGCAATTGGAAACCATAGCTCATCGCCTCTCCATCACATGCAAAATGGCATGCCACCAAACCAAGGCCACAATGGCCCTTCTGTAATGTATGAGCAACAGGTTCACTCGCCTTCTACACCCCATCAGCCGATAAACGTTAGTAGCCACAATAAGCGTCTGAAACTGTCATCTCATGCGACGCAGGCAACAACAACGGCTTGTATTTGCTCCGCTTCAAATTTTGGAGAAGAAGAAGCTTTGACCCGTACCTGGGCCTACAAGCTGAAACGTTTGACCCGCGAACAACGCCTTTATGCCGAGAAATTTATAAACGACATATTGTTCGAAGCAGAGACGGGCACATTGCACCGCGGTTCGATGCAACTAAATGCCTTTGAGCCGTATGTGCGTTTTGAGGAATCCCAAGCAGAAGATGATGCCAGCAATACCAGCCACGATAAATCCCAAAGCCCCAATGTGATGTCGTCCAGCTCGCCAAACACAGGTCACGTGACTGTGGGACATTCTTCTAACTCTCATCACAGCCAATCACTTGAAGTGGGCGATATCAAAAATATTGATATTCAGGACAATCGTTGTATGTCACGTGTAGACAATGAAAACAGTCCAGGACAAAATGCTGCCTTTCAAAGTTATAATTAAGCGCGTTTTCATTGATGGATGCATGCAGACTAAGGGTAAAGTTCTTGTTTATATACAAAAAAAAAAAGCGACAACAGAAAGAAGGGGAATCAATAGCAACATATGCTGTTTAAGCTGCTCAGTCAAAATTGAAATGAGATTTCTTCTTTGTTTCTTGCGTTTAGAGCTTCAGAGAGAAAAAACGCCGTTGTGCCATTATAAGTAGAGAATAAAATCAAACAAAAACTGCTACAATTCAACGTCCAACATCCTAGTCGTACGCCTGTATTCGATGGGAAATCTGCTACAATAACATTAATGGCCCATAACACTTATATATATTTACGCACAGTTAGCTGTTATTGGTCCTTTGTATTGCGGCGGTACCGATTTCAATGATTATAGCAGAATTATTTTGATATTACATCGATGTTGGATGCATAAGTATAAATGAATGTCACATTCAACAACATTATCACATTTTTTGGATTCGAAAGACACTTAGGTAACTGATAAAAAAAATTATTGACGCATTGGCAAAATCTAGCCTATTAACTACGAGTTACTTAATGTTGTCACATTCTACCAGTATAGCAATTTCCAGTATTATTTGTAATGGACATTCTGAAAAAAGTTCTTGCTATGAAAATTTAAATTAGAAAATTATTAATACGCTTCTTAAAGTTTTGAAAAATGTGAAATTAAATTGTATGTGAGTTTAAACCACACTGTAAGAAATCATTCATTGCAGATGACAGGAATGTAAATATAATGGAATACCGCCTCAAGTAGCTTTAAGACCCAATTGCCTATAGCAAATGTAATTCATGCATTTGAGCATGCAAAAAGTGGGAGGTATTCAAAAATACACTTTGTACGCCATATGTGGATAGTCTTGCATAAATTATGAATGTCATTTTATGATAGCTGCTACAATCGATGAATTGCATCTACCGATGGTTGCATTAATCGTGATATCCTTTTAAATATAAATGTCCACCAGAGTACTTAAGTCGTTCTTATTACTTTTAAGGTGTGTTTTATGTATGTTCTAAGAACCACTAAAGCTATTTCACTTTCACCGAAATAATGTTCTTCAAATTATCTTTGCTCTATTTGAAATCACTATTAAGTTTATGGTGGTTTGAATCTTTACGTGAAAATCATAAAAACTATGAATTAAGCTCTAAAACAAAGACTATTATGTTTTCTAAGTAGTTTACCAACAAACCATTTCTGTTACAAAAATAATTTTAAAAAAGTAGATCCAAAGAAACGATGGTAGACGTTTTCATTTCACTCTCTTCTTCTTCTTAATCCAAGAATCTACAATTGTATAATATATTTTGCATTTTTTAGCAGACAATTAATTTTGACAATTACTGAAGTTAATTTATCACTTGCTTCTGAGAATGAAAAACATAATTTTACTATATATTTTTTTTGTTGAAACGAACGAAAACTAGAGCAAACCAATTTCATGTCGATGATTTCAAAACTCACGTGTGAAATAACATAATGAATATAACGTTGTATTTTGATCAAGTTTAAATCAAATTTTAAAAATGTTTTATTTAGTATGTTGAACATTTTGCAAATTTTAAAAATTTGATACTTAAAGCAGTCTTATGTACAATGTAAATTGCAATTGTTATGATGCCTCTAGTTCAAGAGCATGAATCGTATCAACGAAATTTAATTGTAAATATTAAATTAAGCTAAAGTTGTTATATTACATAGTTATGTAAATAAATGATATAAGTGTTCAAATTGAACTTAAAATTGTATTATTTCCAATTAAGAAAAATATAAAACAATCTTGTGGGATCTGTTATAAACAGAACATATCAGAAAAAATTGAAAAAAAAATTATTTTCTTTTTTTTATCCGATAACTGCAACTGTTTCCTTGATAATCGGATAATATGTCAGAATCACATACGAAAATTAAGGACTTTTTGCCTCAACATATATATACTACACATACACAATATATGTACAAAGGGATTATAAAACTGTTTTGGTATTACACAAGTTGAAACTTAAGTTACATTCAGCAATGTTATCACGTCTATCGATCGAAAAACATGTTATCAACTGCTAAAAATCTAAGACTGTCTGTAAATCGTTTTTTTCGTGTACAATATTATGGCGATTTAAAGTATTGGGGAATACGGAAAACTAACAAAATATCTTATGTGTAATACCTTATTTGTTGAAGATAATGGAAAGGTCAGCGTTGGCACGATGAGGTTATCATGCACATGGCCGTATTTTTGAGGTCCGGTATGAAAACATCTTTCTTTATGCGACAGCCTGACATTTGAAATCGTTATTAAACAGAAAGCCCCTTTCAGTGAGTCTAAAAATAGAATACATGTAAGCGCATTATATGCGGAAAGCTCTTACATATCGCATTAATCGGATGAATAAGAATTTGTCTCTTAAATTGACTCGATTACCGATTACCAATGAAAATAATCTGGAGTATGTTAATTCGTATCATATAAATAATATTTCTTTTAGATGCAACCGCCACAATGACTTTTATGTGACATCTGTCGCAACTGCGAGATATGGGGTTGCAAAAATCCAGGTTTCATTTTAAATATGAAAAAGTAAAAACGTTTTCTGCAACATTACCGGCCTGGTGCTATTGTTACAAAGATATTTTGCTTCCCCGCAGCTTGAGTGATGTTTTGCACCAACAACTTAATACTAAATAAATTTTTCACGATTTTTTCCACCCAAAGTATGTTTAATCAAACAACTGCTAAGCTATTCAGAAAAAAAACATTTTTAATTTTAATCCAGCAAAATTTGTTATTGTTAATGAAATGCAAAAGTTGCGTCTCAGTATTGGCAGATTGTTTTTCGTTTATTTAACAAACTTGTAATTTAAAGCCTCTTGGTCAATATTAAATAAATTACAAAATACGTAAAATAAATATAATATTATATATACATATATATTATATACTAGCTGACCCGGCAAACGTTGTTTTGCCTTCAAAATGATGTTTGTCACCTACCATTATTTGATTCAATGTTAATGTAGTAAAAAAAAATTAATTGCAAAAATCTCATCTCCAACGCCATCTATCACTTTAAATAAAACCTTTTAAACCTTCCGGAATACTCTGATTCAATGTGATATGTTTATTCTTTTAAAACAAAAATTATAGTGGATGTACGAAAGAACCATGTGGAAATATTAATCATAATACTTGAAGTTAACTTAATGCACGCTTACTAAATAATCAAAAATATTATGATAGTCTAAAAGATTTTCGGTACAAAACAGTGTAACCCGACATGCGATGATGAGAAAATTTGCAAAACTCTATCCATAATGATGTCTACGCCTTTTTCAACTGTCTGGTAAAATTCAGTAAAATTAGAGTAAATTAAAATAAAAAATAAAAAAAAAAAAAAAAAAAAATTAATATAATAGAACTTAAATGTATGCTGTAACTCTTTCATATAAATA
>JAHXMU010000240.1:81888-163161 GCA_019455685.1 Philornis downsi
ATCTTATGTTGATCCTGTCATAACACTCTTGGGTAGAAAATTCATCATAATTTCTAACTGAAATTTGAAAATCCCATATGATGCCCGAAACATATTAAATCAGAATCAAACAGCTGAGGTAAGATTCCACATATTAAAATCAAACACATTAATTAAAATTCTAAACGCCGTACTGAATAAAAATCCAAATCTTTCCAATTGACACTTTAAAAAACATCTACTGAACTTCAAGAAATATTTGCACTAATTTAAAAAAATTTATATTACTTATATTTACTGATTTCAAATCAATATAAGAATTAATATAGTTCCAATTTCCGCTAATATATTAAATTTTATTATTATTTGTGGGATTTCAAGTGCATTAATTCGTTTTCCATTAATGTTTTCTGAATTAAATTTGAAATACAAAATTTTAAATTGGAAATTATTTTACTTATCTTAATCGAATTTCAAATGGAATTTTTAAATTTCAAAATTTTGGATTTTAATTGAAAACACTGAAAACGCAATTGAAAATCAAAACTTTAGAGAAACTTTCTATTCAAGACAAAATACCACATTCTTATAAATACGAATGTACGTCGAATTTATTGTTACTTTGAAATTTTAATTTTAAAAACAATTTGGCGTTAAGGGATAATTGAGTATTACAACGAGTCTTAAATTTAATAAACCATATTTATAGTGGCAAAGTAAAACGCTTTGAAAAGAGATCTTTATCGAATCAATTACAAATTATTAAGAACACAATTTAAAACGAGCTCTTAAATAATATAAAACTAAACCATTATTTTTTTTTTTGTTTATATATTTTTAAGTCGTCTTGTTTTCCAAATGACAAAATGTGTGCCGTGTGCACATGTCACTTTTGAAATGTTATGATTGCATGTACATAAGCACATATTTACTCTTTTGTAGGTAAAAACATAACTTATGTATACTTAGTTTGTTCGTAAGTTATTTTTCTCTTTGGATTTATTGTATTAACCTTAGTTGACCCTCTGATAATTGGTTACCCCACGAGCAAACCAAACAAATGGCGAAGCGGCAGCAAACATTAAACCTGCCCCAATCATGGGCCTATGCAGTATCCAAGCAACAGCGGCTATTACCAAAGCCATAGACAATGATAGTAACACATTAGCACCCACTGGAAATCGAGGATCTGGGGCAAGCGAAGACAAGATTTGAACACGTGATACTAAAGAAAAAAAAAAGAAAGAGTTTAGCGCAGTTTTATATAATGTACAATTAAAATCCTTAACTTAAAAAATATTTGTTTGTGGTGTTTGTTTTCAGCGGGTGTATGTAATTCAAAGTTTTTTGGTTAGGCGTATTTTTCCGTTGTATTGGCATTTGAAATCAAAAATAGATGTATATTCTCATTAGCTTTTTAATCAAAAAGTATTTTATATAGTTGGGCGAAACGGAAGTTAAGAACTTTTTGGACAGTTTTTCCTTTTGCGAATGCATTTTTTGTCCATCACCGACCCTGAATAAAGGTTTGCAAGAAAATAATTCACGCAGATAGTGATTGTATTGTTTTTCTTAATATTTTAACTCAGCTGATTGTATTTTATTGTACCGTTACTCAGCTGACATATCAGACTTCAACTTGTGATATGTCACAACAACAAAATAAACAATTAGTTTATTTTTAAATCATGTTGTAAATATGGAGGCTCGACTTATTTTGCTCTTTTATTTTAGAAAAGCAAAAAAATATAATTGGATGCACGCTCACGAAATTGCATTTTGGAAATTATGCGATTTTAAAACAGTTATCCAATCTGTACCTAACTCCCAGGTAACCAAATCCCAGTTACCCAAATCCACAGATCGTATGGTTACCAGATCAGTAGGAAACCAGGTTGTCATGTCCCCTGTCCTCAGTTTTTCATGTACCCAAGTTTCATGGGTACACAGGTATATAGATCCACAGATATCCAAGTCCAAAATACCTCAGGTACCCAGATCTCTATGGCGTCAACCACATTTGTCGTCAAGTACAAAGGTTGTCTCCAGGTCCTCTGATGCTAAGTCCCCCAATGAAGGACATTAACTGACTCTGTTTTTGGCTGGGCGATAAACTCAAGTCTGAATTGCAAAAAAAAAAAATCAAACCATAAATTCTGAGGTTTTTTGCCAACAATGGTTAACGAGAATGCTAGGCGTCACATATCTTTACTGATTTCGGAAGAAAATATTGGTATTTGGATGGGAGGCATCAGATTTTCATTTATTCTAGAATTTGCAAACTTTGTTGAATAGAAAATCTTTCAACACAGATGAAAACCGGAGTTGTTCCGGTATTTTATTAAAATAGAAACAACCCAATTTTATAGTTTGGGATTAAAAACTTGCCTAAAGGATGACAGAGAAAGTCATTGAACAAAATATCACTTAAAATGCAGATTAAAATGAAGCATTTGAATGAAATAATTTAAATTTAATTTGAGCAAACAAAAAAACCGAAATTACTTTCTTGCCACCCAATATACAGTGTTGGAAAAAATAATAGGGACACTGATATTTTTTGAATATTTTTTAATTTTTTATTAAATACTTAAATATCTATGAAAATCAACTTAAAAGTGTTAAGTACTTCACATACGCTACCAAATATGTAAACATTCAATAAAATTTTTATAAAAATAAATGAAAAATAGAAGTTTTTGTAATATGACCTTGGAAAAAATAATGGGGACAAGAATGGAATTATTGCTATTTCTAAATAACAGTGTTCTCTTTTTAGCTGAAACTCAGAGAGTAGAGAAAAAATAACGGTAATTAATCGTTCACTTGCTTTGCTGCAGTATGTACATTGTAATTTATCAAATCAGTGCTTAGAAATGGGACGCGGTGTTCATACAAGCGAAGAAGAGAAAAAAGTGATTAGAAATTTAAACAATACGGGAAAATCTATTCGAGAAATAGCAAAAATAATGAAATTTTCGCGGAACAAAGTTTTTAATGCTATTCATTCTAAACCCACCCTGGAAAGAAGAGGAAGAAAACGGAAAACATCAGCTCGTTTTGATCATCAATTAGTACGCCAATCTAAAAATAACCCGTTTATGTCGTCTAAAGAACTTAAGCTGAGCTTAAATGCATCAGTTACCAGTCGAACAATAAGAAACAGGCAGGATTGATGGGACGATGCCCAAGGAAAGTACCGTTATTGAGCAAAAAATATATACAACAGAGACTTATTTTCGCAAAGCAACACCAACACCGTTCAACCTGGAACAATGTGCTGTGGTCAGACGAAACTAAAATTAATTTGTTTGGTTCTGATGGTAAAACTTACGTTCGTCGACCAAAGAACAAAGAATATGATCCTAACTATACAAAAAAGACTGTAAAACATGGTGGTGGATCAATGATGGTATGGGGCTGTTTTTCTGCATCAGGAGTTGGTCCAATTTTTCGGATTGAGAATAAAATGTGTGCTGTCGATTATGTTGACAAAATTTTCAAAAAATAACGGTGTCCCTATTATTTTTTCCACCACTGTATATTTTTAAGATTTGTACTTATAAAATGATTCAATTCCTACTCTTGAAGCGTAAATAACATTTACGATATAATTTCCAACAACAGTTGTAGACAAAATATAAAATAAGCCAAAATCCGAATTGCCTATGTGTTCAACTATATTTGTTGTAATTACCGTG
This sequence comes from Philornis downsi, assembly GCA_019455685.1. Classification (NCBI taxonomy): domain Eukaryota; kingdom Metazoa; phylum Arthropoda; class Insecta; order Diptera; family Muscidae; genus Philornis; species Philornis downsi. Next base: position 85,569 of record JAHXMU010000240.1, read on the forward strand.
ACGCCTCCTGTCGTACATTAATTGTTGCACTCTATATATCATTCCCATTTCTTGGGAAAATTTAGCAAAAAAAAAAATTAACAAAAAGACGTAACTCTTGCTGATTTATAGAGCGGAAGTGCCAGAGTGATTTTAATAATACATTTTCAGAAGGTTTTTTCCTCAGCCCAAGTTAAGTATAAACAGAAACAAAAAAAATAAACTTAGGATATTGCATTTACCAATAACTGTTACATGATTCTGTGTGCTTTAATTCGATATCAAAAATTTTTAGAAAAATTTCATTTTAAATATTGAATTTACAGCCGCTTTGGATCTCGTATGTTTGTTCATGTTGCGGTTTCTCTAATGAGTCTGCTGCAGTAATTTCATATTTTATGCCAATGTTGAGTGAAAAATATTTTTGAGTTTAAAGATAATATTTTTGCATTTTGGTTTATATCTTTGTTTATCTCAAGAAAACAGCAACAAAATACATTCATTCCATTATAATTATTTTCAATTGGTTTTTTATGTCACTTCCGACATTGTCCATTTTTGCTTGGTTTTAATCTACATACCATTAACGCTGCCAATTTCAATTTTTAATATAGTTTAATATTTAATTAAATGTGATACTTAAATACTTACATTTACAAAATACAAATACTTAAATTTACAAAAATTGCACTTTTCAAATGATATCTCTTTCACATAAAAAAGTTGTGGCTTCAAATATGTTATCCAAATTTGTTTTATCCCAAAAATAAAGGGTTTTCTTCAATTGAGTATTATATTTTGAAACAAAATATTTATTTTTGGGTAGAAAATTAAAAATATCCCACATAAGAAGGAAACGGATCAAATATTTCTACAATTTTTATAGAGTTTGGTTCCAAGTTACATGAAAATGTATTGGTCCGTCCGCCTTCATTGTTAAAAGAAAATAAACAAAATTTGATAGAATTTAAAGACAATCTGATATTTTTGGAGAATTTTTTATTATTTAATGCGAAAAATGTGATGTGAACATTACACTCTGCCAAAAAATTCTGTCGTCACAAGAAAAAACGACTTAAGTGGAGTTTATTCGTTATTGTTATTGAGCTTACTCTGATGTATGTTTACATCAAATTCTCCCAAATTCGATATAGCTCAAAACATGATTTTTGTTATTTTTTATGTCCTTAAGACACGTATTGTCGCTTAACCATATTTTTCCTCTATATTTTGAGAGTTATGTCAGATTCCCATAATAGCGATTTATATTACTGCGTTCAGCGTGAAAAATTTCGAAAATTATTTATTTATTAATTTTTTTTTTCGTCTCAAAACACTTGCAAAAAGAGACTTTTTGCGCATTTCAATGATACTCCTCGTCTATGATTATCCGCCTGAGCCCTTTTTTTCTTTAATATTGCTGTCAGACAGTTTGCTGTCCACCTTATTTTCATTCTGAACGGGGAAATGATTATCGCTAAACTTATTATTTTTTTCCGTTTTTTTTTTTTTTTTGAGTCATTAATTGTTGATTAGCATCTCAATTACTTAGTTAATTTAATTTAAAAAAATACCCGTAGTTATTAATTGTTACCATTTAATCTGTTATTAAATTTTTCGTTATATTATGGAGTAGCTGTAAATCCCAAATAAAGTTATAATTCCGTATTTTAGGACGAAAAACATACAATGTGAAACATTCTAATAAGTGGAGCAGACTGTCATATTGTAATTCATATTTTTCTACTATTAAGATACTCAACATTTTTATAACATTAGTATGGTAAAGTTGTATAATGTATTTGTTATTGAATTGAATGTTGAAAGATATGCTGTAATATTGTAATTTAATCAAATCGGCCTTAAGGCTTAAAATTACCATCCTGAATAAATATATTAAATTAAAATATATTTTCAACAACGAAGAAAACCTGTGAAATATTTGAAAATTTATTTCATTCTAGTTAAAGATACACTAGTAGTTAAGCAGCACTAAAAGAAATTTTGCTAAAGTTTTAAAAGAATTTGATTTCTCATGTCATGAGAATGCACTGTCAAAATTTTAGAATTGTTCCATTATAAGCTCTTTACTGCATGTGGTTTAAACACTAATCGCAAGGAAGCTCAGTTTGCCAAGGAATAGAAATCGAAACACAACAGTTAACCAGTTAACATACGCATAATTAACATTAAAAAAAAAAATTTGAAAATTTAAAAATATTTTTTATTTTCCAGATCTACAGCAACATGTGGAAGCTGAATATGAATCGTTTGACAATCGAAGAACGCGTAAAAACAGTTAAAACTTACTACAAAACGTCATTCAACACGACCGATTTTGGCTTTATTGCGTGATAAGTTTCCAGAAAGCTTAATTTCACGTTTTGGCGACGTTAATTTGCCACCAAGATCATTCGATTTTAAGCCGTTACACTTTTTTGTGAAGTTATGTCAAAGAACAAACGTGCCGCCCGAAATGTGCGAAAATGCGGGCAGAAACCAGCTCAAAAGGATCCACTGCTGTAACCAATCCAGAGGCGGTCAATTAAATGACATTGTATGTCGTACATAATGGTAATGTCCAAGCATAATAATAAAATAAAAGTTCCATCGAAATCATAGCTTTATGTGTGTTTTATTTAACTTTACTAACATTTTCATGTTTATTTTGCATAAAAATGTACTTGATTGATTATAATACCTCCAAATGAAATCGCGGGTAAGGTTCTTAAAGAGACCTACCAATACAGAAATTATTAAAGGAGAGAAAAATTGTATCTGAATCGAAATGAATGAATGTTGAAGAAGTTTTCGAAAGTTTATAAGTTACGTGGTTCTTGCTGAAATATTGTAATAAATTTGAAGACCGAGCTACCTAAGAATTATAATTAAATAAAAATATCAACCACATTTTATATATATATTTAAACTCAACCACATATTGTATTTTTACTTCAACGAATGTATTCTATAGCCTTTGCATAAATCCAGAGGGTAAATAAGACGAAAACATGATGAGAAGTGTACAGATGGGCTGTCATTAATCATTCGAACTCTCTCAAAAAGTCAATACTTTGGCGTATAAATGTAAATCATTTCAGGAAGACTAACTAGTATATAAAAGCAGTCACAACGAAACAGCTAGGAATTAAGGTAAGGAGAAATAAAATGAAATTGTCAGTTTTGTTTCTCGTCATCTGTCTTATTTTGGCTATTAGCAATGTTGCCATGGCGGTAGGCATTGCATTTATAAAAATATTTTCAAACACAACAAATTAAAATTATAATTATACAAAAATTGTAAACTAATAATGATGTTGAATTTCCAGAAACGCAGACCGGCCAATGCGATATCCATAAAGAGCAATGAAGGTGAAGTGACTCTTGCCGAGACAAAGACAATAACAAAGACGTTAAAAGTTCATTTAATTTCTCGTTATTTGGATAAAATGTGTATTTTAATTTGCAAAAAAATTGGGAAACTGTTTTTTTGATCTTCTCATAAAATAACTTTTCAAATGTTTTGAAATCCCGGTTTCTATGTGTATTAAATAAATTTGGAGGTTGAATTTGCCGGAAAGTCTAATAACCATCTATATAACCATCTATAGAACATATGCCATATGTTCTGTTACAAATATAAAACGCGCTAAAAAAAACAATATTCATATTGTATTCAAAATTATTTCATTTATTAGAAGACAATATTGGTTATTAAAAAAAATTGTATTCACTCGAAATGGCCGCCTTTTGCTTTAACACAAGCTTTCAAACGGTGTGGCCATTGGGCTATAGCCGCACGTACGATTTCCATGGAGATCGAGGACGCTGCTCTGGTTAATGCTGTTTTAAGGCTTCCCAAATTTCTGTGGGGAGTCTTGCAAGCCATATTCTTCAATTCTGACCACAAAGCATAATCCAGTGGATTGAGATCTGGACTCCCTGATGGCTAATCTTCTGCTGCTATAAAGCCAGAAATATTGACTCTGAGCCACTCCTGCGTGGTTTTAGCTTTGTGCGCAGGAGCAGAGTCCTGTTGGAAGATCCACCTACGTCCATTGAAAAGGGTATTGGTCAAACCCTTCACAACACCCTCTAACACATCTTTTTGGTAAACCTTTGCACCAGTTTTTACGCCATTTTCACAGAAATGGAGGGATGTGATATCATGGTGGGAGACCCTCCACCAAACCATTACGGAAGAGGGATGATGGCCACGTTGAACCCTTGGAATAACTTTTTTCGCTTCCTTAGATGAAGTGGCATAAATCTTGTCATTTTGTTTGTTGAAAACTTCTTCCACGGTAAAAATTTTCTCATCCGTAAACAGAATGTTTTCATGGCCATTGTCCGCGTGCCACTGCAAAAGTCGCTTGCATCTTTCCAGCCTAATTTTTTTTAGCTGAGGAGTTAGAAGATGCCCCGTGGACCGACGATAGGCTTTCATATGCAGATCATCCCGAATCAGCCAGACATGGATCTGGTTGATATATCCAATTCCTTGGACATGATTTTCTGCTTTCTAAGGGGATTTCTCCGAATTCTTTCACGCACTGCCTTTACGCGCGACAACGCGCGGGCGACCACTTTTTGGCCTGTCTTCTACTCCAGACAATTCGCCGAAGCGAGCAATAGCACGATAAACGAACATTCTTGATATTCCGAGTGGTTTTAGCAACTCGAAAATTTGGCCAACACTCTTTCCGCACTTATGCAACGCTATTACGCCGACTCGATTCTCTTTAACGCCCCACTCCATGTTAATAGATTGCAAACTGAAACCAAACTGACTAGTATTCTTCACTAATCAGTGCATGTGTTCTGAAAAAAAAGTTAACGGTTCTATTCCCGCAAGAAGTTTTGAACGATAACCGCTGGAAATTGTGTAACAGAACATATGGGAGGACTATGTATATGTATAAATGAACTAGTTAGCGTGGTACGTTCACTGCATCTAAAAACATATCATATGTAAACGCATGTTAGACATTTCGGTGCGAGTTAAAACTTCGACGCAAATTTTCTTAAATTATATCAGATTTAGTTATAAAAAATATTTCTTCCAGGGACCAAAAATAACTGTTGTTTGAATGGAATTTTGAATTAAAAAAATCACAGTGAAAGAAATGTGCAAGAACTATTTTAAGCGCACCAAAACATTGGTTATGAACTCACCTATCTACTTTCGCAATACACTTTTTTTATTTTTATTATTTTTTTCTATTTTTATGATAAAATGTATTTATAATAATTAGTTTTAATTTTTATTATATCGCTCAGAATCAAGAGTTATTTTTGATTTATATTATAGCAATCCAAACACATATTCCATATTTTCGATTTTTATTTTTTTCAATCTTTGAATTGACTGAGTTTTATTTTATCGCATAAGATATAACAACTAATCTGGGTAGCAAATATAGAAATATTCTTCATCAGCTTGACGAAACCATTTACTCTAGCCAATAAATGGCAGACGGGAGGAGCTTGTTTGCCATTTTCTATGCATAATCTTGAGCATAGGAATATAATATTTGATACAGAAAAGGTATTGCAAAACTAACTCTAACATGCTAACTCTGTATAGGCTGGAGCACTTATGACATTTCCTTCACATAATAATCAAACTATGATTATCAATGTGTATGGCCTTAGTATGCCCTGATGGAACACAATTCCTCTCCTATTGGTCAAAGCTCAATAGTTAGCAATACAGGTCCGTATTAAGAGTTTGGCCGTAAGAGAGTAACTCATAGTAGATGATTCCGTGCCAATTCGAAAGACACACAGCAAAACTTTTTTGACCGCCAATAATTGCTTAGATACCGTTTGCGCCGGCTTACCGCGATTCGACCACTTTAGTTTTCGCTTGACGTTGTGACTCACTTTTTATCACCAGACACCATTCGCTTAAGAAGTTGGTCGATTTTGTTACGATTCAACACCAATTCGCAGATGGAAATTATAACATTTAATCACCATGTACATGTTTGACATTAAAATTACCGGAAAGAAATCGACCAGCATAGCGCGCGATTGGCTGTTACAGTATCAAAACCATAAATGTCATTTACATTTCCTGTCGCCTGGCTAGTGTTTCTGCTTTTATCGAACAAAAATTGTAGAACATGACGAATTTATTTATTGTTGGTGTCCATTTTTGACGCGCCCTTAAACAATACTGAGTTAAGCAGTCACAAAACTGTCCTGAGTAGATTTTTGAGTACGAAACCTTGTTTTCTAACACCATCAAGCGTGACCCGATCATTATCCAACTTTCAACGTTTTAGTTATGTTCGCAAATCACTACAATTTCAAGATCATTTCTTATTTTTTTTTTTTAATTTTAAGGAACCAATGCAGGGCGCTTGTGTTCTCCTGCCCTTTTTTTCATAGAAAAGTATGGTTATTAGTCAGCCAGTTTAATGCTTCAATTTGCATGTTAATTTAACGAAATTGTCGTCTTACAACTTGTCATGCATATGCATTTACTGAGATGTGTAAGGGAATTTCAACTCAATCTCGTGATCGTTTAAAAATGCTGCATGAAAACATTAATTCGAAAAGGAATATAGAGAAACGCTTATGCTAGGCAATATTTGTATTTTTTAATGTTACGAAATGTTTAACTATACATTATTTAGAAGAGATTTGTATACAAAATTAGCCACGTCTCCTCCAACCAATGCCAACATTGGTTTTAATATCTTTGTTTTTTTCTTTGTTCTTATCGGCCAGAGTTATTGAACCATTGTTATTCTTTATCTTTATAGCAGCTCCTTGCCCTTGCTGAAAATGTAACCAATAATTTAAATCAATATTTCTTATATATGTACTTCATAAATTATGGCTGGACTCACCACTATGACAATATCAACGACTGAAAGAAGGACAGCAATAGCGAAGAACAAATGTTGTACTTTCATATTGATTCTTTTTGTCCTAATTCTTTTGCAGCTGGAATTTATTATATGCTTTTGAATGCTGTCGATAAACTATACTAAATGGAAAGGAATCGTTGGCTTTTATAAGCGCACATTTTTCTGATATTCAAAAAACTACGATGTCTAGGGGCGGAGTGTCTGGATAAATTATAATGTTTCCCTTTTAATATATTACACATTGGGCTTGTCCTAATTTGTTTTAGCTTATATTTAGTCATTTGATTGAAAATATAAATTGTGGTAATGGTTTCTACGCTATGGTAAATCCGCAATCACATCCATACAATTGTGTATTTATATTTAAAGAGTATAATATAGCTATACGATTTTTAGTTGTGGAATTTTGCTGTTGGCAGAATGAGAATTTTAGGTAGCGACATTTTTCCAGTCTAGTCTTTAGTCTTTGTTTAGAACTGATGCATCGTTTTTAAGAGATTCAAAAGTGGACTGGTGTCCAAATTCAAAGTGTGGAAATTAAATGTAGAAATGCTCAGCATATGACAAATGTTATATTATTGCCGGTCAATGTCGACCATAAAATACCCTACATCACCGTACCCAAAATAGACCAGTTAGAAACACATTTAAATTATTTCGTTAACAAAAGTATTTCCCCTTTTTACATATTCCACAACAAAATCTTTTTTTATCCAATATAAATAAAGCATAGTGCATTAGTACTTGTGTACTGGTACTCAATGAATCAGAACGTCATAGCTGTCATTGTTTTATTAAATTTTCATCAAGTTTGATATTTGATTTCAGCATTGTTACGCAAATTACGGTGAAGAAAAGAGAAAAGACAGTTTCATAACATATAGAAATTATTGGAATTTGTTACAAAAACAATGAATATATTCGATATACTTTTTACCGCTTTATGTGAAATTTGTTTATCAATTTTTAAGAAAAATTACGATCTAAACGAAATGAAATTGGACCGAATTTTTTGAAAGTGAAAAAGAGCATTATAGTCATCTGTAGCATTACACGTTACAGAAGTATGATAACTGATTTATTGTAGTATAATACTTCTCGCCATATAATCAATGTATTAAAAGAAAAGTTGAATGACTGCCATGATCATAAGATTTAAATCCATTATATGACTATAATTATACATAATTGTTCCATGTGTGGCTATAAATCACACATAAACCGCAAACACTCAGTGATATTAATAGCACCATTACAGGGGCTTTTCCGAAGGCCAATTTTTATAAAATATATTTCTTTTGTTCCGAAAAACAGTGGAGTGTTTTATGGTTTAGGTGAAAAAGAAAATGACATTAACTGCAATCAATGGAGAGTGCAACAAAAACGTAACAACTGATTCTATGTAGTCAAGTGTCACAATAAATTAATTTATAGAAAATTTCAATAATCGTTTAACATTCAGAAATGGCGATGCGCGACGACCACCAAGATAATGATATACAACTCCTTTATGCGACTATAATTGTGCCAATAATTATGATAGTGGTCCAAAATCCAAAAAAAATTGAGTTACGTACATGTTTCAAACAGAAAAATGTGGGGTCAGAGCATATAAGTATACGAGTATATAGATTGCATTCAGAAGAATGCCCTTCATTCTTATTTTGATAGTGGTACAAGTAACACGCATTTGGTCTGAAGTGAAGAAAATTGGGAAGGAACAAAGAAATTTGAAAATATAATAAGTAAAAGGAAAGGAAACAACAAAGGCCACCCGGTGTCTTGTCAAAACATCCAGTGAATGCGCTTTTTAAAATAACATATAAAATACTTTATAAAATTTAACTATATGAGAACACTAAATTCGAAGAACTGGATATTTCTTAAAAAGGGAAAGACCACTTTTTTTTTTAAATATGCCCTTGGACACAAACTTAAAACACATGAAATTTTAAAGGCATTACCGCCATACAGCTGAATTTTGTTATGATTAATGTAAGTCATTCTACAATAAAGATATAAGTTCAGAAACTGAAAATTAATTTTTGATTTATTTAAGAAGTTCTACAAGTAAATTTTGTGTTTTTGTAGTCTTTAATACGGTAATTAGACTACTACACCATTTTTAATTAAACACTAAAATAAATGAAAAGAAGAAAAATAATTTTCTTACGACTTGGTTTATATTTTGACTTTAACGTTTTTTATTTTAGCGATTGTTGATGTCATACTGGTGCCCTCACTGGATATAACCTTCCTGTGGAAGTAAAAAACTTATGCTCTTCAGGTGTACATACTTTTCTTTTTCGAGTTATGCACATATCTGCATTTTAACGAATTTTACAATCTGTTTGGCATGCCATTTCGTTCAATCTCTATAGAAACGCCTTAAAAATTTTGATATTTCCGAGTTTGATTTTCCGAGTTTCCTTTTCTGAGAGATGGGGATTTTCTATTTTTTCCTTATATTCGGATTTTTTCTGTTTAGCGCTTTTTATACATCCGTTTAACGGAAATGTTCACCGAAACATTAAAACTATTCTAATACACTCATTACAGAAATTCTCTAGGTTAAACACTAGACTTTCGGCAGTAAGTTTGATTGAGTCTAAAAATAGAAAGTAAGTGAGTATGTGAGAAGCTCCACCACATATCATGCATGAGGTGCGAGGGTATCTATTTAATAGTATTCAAATGCTTATTTTAGTATGATGATAGAATGATATTTGAACATAAATATATTCACTTAAGTCTCTAGTATCTGGCCTATCACTGCATACGTTGAAGACCGGTTACGATAATTAAAGAAAAATTTACGTTTATAAAAAAGTTCAGCTCTAAAAAACAGATAACTAGATAAATATTACAAGAACGACATTAATGCATACCATTCTTAATGTTTGGATCTAAATATATGCACTTGACACTTCTTCAATGTAATATATTTTCTACCATCCAACAAAAATTATTTGAATTATATATAGCATGTTCTTATACTCACATATCAAATGCAATAGTGTCGATGTACAGGTAACGCCGAAAAATACCAGGACCCATCCCATAAAACGGAAACCCCAGGTGGTTAAACGTTGAGCATGATGTTCCTTTTGAAATACTTCAGTTAGCGTTAATTCCCCTGGATAAACTAGTAGTATCTTGACACCGCGACTGGTTTTGTACGGCTCAATCTTGTTCCGTACAAGTTTACCCACAATTGTATACTGCAATTAAAAGAATATTTTAAATAATTTTTCGCTTCACTATTTTGCGATTCATGTTCTTTACCATTTCACCTTCCATACCAGCGAAAGAGAATAGCAGGCGAATGTCACCAATTTCCGGATTGAAAATATCATTTGTATGATAATATAAACCTAAATGTAACTTAATTGAAGGATCTTCAGGTCGCGTATCTGAAGTTAATTCCACATAGTTGTTAAACTTATTTTTAATATCGCTGCCTAATTCAAAATGTCCAATGTATACTGCATCCGCAATTTGGATGCCCGATTCTATGGGAAATTGACGGGGATTCTGATGACCTGTCTGTATGTAGAATGAACGTGAATCAACGACATTGTCACGCCAGTCGCGAGTGTAGTAGTATGTACGATCTTCTGTGTGAACAGAGGCAACACTTTCGCCGTAATTGTGTTCCCTAAAAGAGGAGAAATGTCAAAACTTCATCTGAACCCGTGCACAAGTCCTTTGCGGCAAAGTAACCTACACCGTCTCTTCCACCCATTGATACATTTGCACTCGTCGCTTCAGTTTTACTGCGAGTACTTGTATATTGTAATCGGGCTCCGTTAGAGGCTCGCCCACCACAATTGGCCCAGTGACGTGTACTATTCGATCATTGTAGATTGGTTCAATGTCATCGGAAGTGGCATCCAGTGTCACAGCATCGTCTAATGCTTCATCCAGTGACATAATGGTATGGACAGCTCTTCCCTAATATGATCAAAATTGCTCAGATTTGTGCAATCATAGCGGCAACGGAGGTTATTTCCGTGCAGCTTACCTCATTCCAGAACAGGACTCCAGCACCGCCAATAAATAGAACAAGGCCGAAAGTAGCTATAAGCCAGCATGAACGATAAGCTTCAACCAGTGTCATTGTTTATGGCATAATTTATCTTGTTTACACCTAAAAATTATATTTAAATAAAAATAAATTTTCAAACAAATTTGCAATAATTACCACTTCGCCGATATCAGCTGAAAGCAATGTACGCGTTACCATATCATTGAGTGTTAATGTATAAAATGTTGCCACATTTATCTGCAATGCGTAGCTTTCGTTAAAGCGATTTTTGCATAAAAGGAGTACAAATCGAGTACAAATGAATCATTCATAAATCCATAGCTAACGAAAGTTTTAGTAATTAAATAAAAATCAAATACATATTTCGTTTCGAAATTTTATCTTGAATTTAATTGCATGTTTACGAAAAAAAAAAAAATCTGAAAGAAAGTGGAAATGTAATTAAATTTAAAATGTTGAAAAAATATTTTTGAAATAAATTGTTTGAGCTTTTGAATTATACAGTCCAGTACAATGGATGATGTATCGATCCATCACCAGATAAGTGGATGTTCATAAACATAATATAGCGACTTTGCCCACTTTTCAGAGAATATTCGTATTACCTTGCTATTTATCAATTACCAAATCCAAAGTTGGTGCAGTTCCTCAAAAATTGTGTGAGGTGATATATATTAACTGTCACCATGTATAGCTCTGAGCTGGTATATGTGGACTTAAAACTCTAATTATTCTGAAGCTGCTTGCAGTTTTTCTATGAACAAAATTTACCCATTAGTGCCACCTGCTGCCCATTGTGTATAGGCCATTGTATCGACTTATCGCCTTCTTACTATAGGCTATACATCGAGTTAGTCCACTTTTTAAAAATTTTCCAGTTACTTCTCCTTCAAATAAGGCAGTCCATTAAAAAAGTGTGAGTTGGGATGGTTCTTCTTCGTATCCACGCTATAATACCGTGTATTGTTATGTGAGTGTTTTAATTAACGAGCAAACGGTAAAATTGTTAAGAAAAAAGTTGAAAATTGCCATTTTTGGGAAATAAATTCAATCCTTGTATAAGTAAGTTTTACCTCCTTCGCCGATCTTTCCAATTTTTATTTTATCTAATTTTCATTTATTTGTACCACTTACATAACATCGCAGATAAAATATCAAATTCTTTGTATAATATTAAATAGTAAAAACTATACAAATTCAATTTTTACCTTGCAGCCTATGAATATGAGATATCTTTGCGATAATGTTATCTTCACAGCTCTTCCAAAAGGTTCTTGGGCTGATAGTAAGTTTGATCGGGAATATTGAAAAAAAAAAATTAAAAGAAATGCAGAAGTCTACACATTATGTTATGTTGTTACTTGTTGTCGATGTTAGAATTAATGTCACCGGGCTCGTCATTATCGTAAACTGCTAACAAAATACGCAATTTCATGCGCCAAAAATGTACCAACTAATACAGAGCTCTAACATATGTGCTTAAAATCGTACAATGTCAATAAATCTCCTGTTACTGGCATCAGCTGTGCTGGAAAAAACAAAAGCGGCACGACGGTTTGTTTATAAATATTGTCTCTATCAGAACTCTTCTTTTCCGTCATGTATTCCGATGAACAGCGGAAGCAACAGCCAACTCCTCAAGAAATAGCAAACTTGTGCTTTTCAACATTTAATAGTCTGCCAAAAACAGGAAAGCCGAGAGATCATGAGTGGACAGTACTGGCTGGAGTTGTTCTGCATAATTCCCAAAGTGGCACAAATGAGGTAATATCTCTGGGTTGTGGCACAAAATGCATTGGTAAAAGTAAGTTATGTACCAAAGGTTTGATACTGAATGACTCCCATGCCGAGATATTGGCCAGGAGGTCCCTACTGAGATATTTATATCACCATATTAAAAAGGCTTTAAGTGATGATTGTGGGTCGATATTCGAGTGGATGCCAAAGAAAAAGAAATGCAAATTAAAGGATGGTTGTTCATTTCACTTCTTAAGCACTCAAATACCCTGCGGTGATGCATGCATTGTCGATTCGGCGGTTACTATCGAAGAACCTTTAAGTAAAAAACCAAAAATTGACAACTCAGGGAATGATGACGACCACATAGGTTGTGCCGTTGATGGAGTGTTTACGGGGGCAAAACTGTTAGGTACAACTTATAGCGATGTAATGAAACAAGTAATTGGGGCAGTGAGAACCAAGCCTGGTAGAGGTGAACGTACCTTGTCAATGAGCTGCAGTGATAAACTAGCTAAATGGCAAATTATGGGAGTGCAAGGAGCCCTATTGGACATTTTATTGCAAGATCCTATATATTTTGAAACGTTAAATTTTTGGGGCGAGAGTGGTATTATCGCAACACTAGAGAGGGCCATATGGAAACGTTTCGAAATGAACTCCTACGACTGTGAAAGATATAAACTTTATAAGCCAAAAATACAAATGTTCAATTCTCCAGCATTTGAACATGCTCCAGAAATGACAAAGCAACCTTCACCAAATGGCTTAGTTTGGTGTAATCTTCCAGATACACAAAGGTATTTTAAAAAATTCTAAGTGTTGTACATATGATAATGTAAAGGTATTATTTTTGTAATATTTATTTATAGACCTTATGAAATATCCGTTAATGGTAAACGCCAGGGAGTTACAAAGAAAAAATTACATAGTCCACAGGCTGCCTTAACTATAGCCCGGTATAATCTATTTAGGCAATTTATGGAAATTTTAAAGCTGAAACCAGAGTTAGTTGACAGCAAGAATTGGAAGAACAAAACATATTTGGATATCAAACTAATGTCTACACAATACCAAGTGGCCTGGAATGAAATTAAAACAAAATATTTTAAACAATGGTCTCAGAAACCTATAGACAATTTAAAATTTGTAATTGCAGATGACAAATCTATAGGAGAAGAATAAAATCAATTGATTTAAAAAATGTTCTGTTTTACGATTGTGTTGAATCTTTGACGGTCGCAGCGTAGGAAACAAATGCTATCCTTTTCAACTTGCTCCTTTAGCACTGAAACCTAAAGGCTAAGATGGTTTAGGGAATTCAAAAAAACTTTTAAAAAATGACCGTTTACTACATGTTTCTTGGAATGTTTTTTTTTTATCGTTTTTGATAAAGGGGAATGTCGATCAATTTCGAAAACTACATGCAGTAAAATATTCATGACCTGCTTAAAATAATTAAAAAAAAACTCGTCCAAATGTAATCAACTAGAGCGGAAAACCGGAAAAATGTGGATATTCAACAAATGATATTGGCCCTTAAGTATGTCATTTTTTAGTACAATTTAACCAAATTTGTCCCAAAGGAAATAGCAAAAAAAAGGGGAAAGAGTAGCAAAAGTATGAATATTGGTGAACTAAACATGAATAATAGCAACACGTGCGTACGGCACGCAGCAAAGCTGCATGCGAAAAGGATGTTGGATTAGAATTGAGCATTCATAAGTATATTAAATTTTTTTTATAAATTCGTTCGTTTAAAGGATAATACAGAGAAGAGGAGACACAAACGGCACCATATCCTATATCGAACGGCAGATGTTGAAATCAGCAGAGTGTGCATCATGCACATATAAATTCGACTTATTGCGTATGCGGGTGATAAGACATACAATTATCGAAATTTGTACTTTATAGGGAAGAATGGGAATAAAAATGAAGTGAATTAAACGGGATAAAATTTGTACCGTTACCCATAACAAATGTCTGCAACTAAAATCATTTAAAGTGGCTTTTGAGAAGGTGTGAAAGGAATTTTTACACATAGAATGTACCTTTTAGCGGGTAAAACAGGGAGAAAGACAAAGAGTTTAGATAATTCGAATTTTTAAGGAGTACACAAAAGAGGAACAGGACGCTAGAAAGTTATGTAAACATTCAGCTTACGACGTAGGAGCGAGGCATGATAAGAATATAGAAATCTGGGTAAAACAAGAAATAAGTGCCACAGAAAAATTGTTCTGTGAACTAGAGCAGGCGGCTGGAGCTGAAATTATAAAAAAGGGGGTTCCGGGAAACCCCATAGAAAGAAGAGGGCAAAAGAATGCTATCATCTAAAAGAAAGTAAAGCTTAAAGCAAAGTAAAGCTAGCTGGATTGACCGAAATTTAAACTGTTAGATTAAACAACTCAAGTTAAAATAGTGAATAGAGGAATGAAGACCTTACTTGCAGTAATAAATGTATTGCTGATGAATTCGAATTACAACTGCATTTTAATTCATAAAGTAAAATTATGCATACAAAGAAGCGGATACTTGCTAATTTGAAAAAGTTAGGTGATAAATAACTTTGGGTCTAAGAAGGCATTCAGAATGAACTTCTTGAAAGTTTTCTTTACGAATAATAAAAATAACGTGAGTTTGGAAGTACTTTGATCGATGAGACGTTTTGGCAGAAATTATGAGAAAAATTATTTCTGAGCTGGGAATAAATCTTGGAATAACCCTTCAGCGATATTGCCTTAGCCGTATTAAATATCACACGTACTTCATTGATCAAAATTTTTACATTGTCAGTTTTGTCTTACAGTGCGGGAAGTTTCTTGCTTCCTCATAGAAATTCACTTTGGTTTCAATCGGCGAAATGATAAGCAGCAATAATTTGGAAATAAATATTTTCTCGTTGTCAAATACTCAAATCTGCCAAACAATACACTTATCTTTTTTTCATACTTTCTAAATGAGAAACATTTCAATACTCAGAAATAAAACCTTTAAAATCACAACAACTTTTTTTTTGTTTTCTTTCTTGGTAGAGGAAATTTTTATTTTAATGTATTTCATTTTAATACTTTGTTTTTCTATTGTTTTCATTTCTCTGCTATTGTTTTTGTATACGACAATAAGTAACTATGTTTTGGAATATTTGCATTGATATTTTAAAAATTGTATAAGTATTTACAACAAACAATTTATATTTTAATTTTCATATAAAAATTATATTTCGCGCAATTTTTTTAATGTTTCATGAATGTTCAATTACAAATAAAAAGAAGAATTTAATGAGTTAAAAAAAAGAAATACAAAAATCATTTTAATAAGTTTAACAAAATTGAAAACGGAAACATTTTTGATTTTTAATCCATCAAAGATCATTTACTTCTAGTGAATGCAGAAAGCCGTTGGGATATTGTGTAATCAAGCGAAACTTACCGTGTGTTACATCCATTTTTTTACGTTTGAAAAAAAACCTTTGCAATATGCAATTCAACTATCCAAGCAGCTACAAATGTAAAGAATCCAGAATGAAAATTTTAAGGCAATCTATCTTTAAGTTCGTATCAATTTTTATCAAATGTTTGTTGGAATTGTCGTCTGCAAAACTGAATTCGAAAATTTTAATTTTTTGTTCTTTTTTTGATAGCACTAATGTTAATACATTAGAAAAAGATATATTAGATATACATTAGAAAAATATATTTACATATAGAAAAAGATATTTCGTTGGAAATGTTTGTGTCCATATGCAATGTTAGGAACAAACTATACAAACCAATCTGAAAACGAAGCATGTTATTAAATTTCACGTACATCTACTTCCTATTCGGCTTAAGGTCTTGAATAAAAATTTTTGATTTTGATATTTGTAAAACATTGGGGTTCTGCAAACTTTTCTCCACTTTTGATGTCGCAGAAATCAGACGCTTTAAGTGATATATCAAAATAAATATTATCTGATGATCACCAGAGAAGTTGGTCGAAATATTGGGAAAAACGGGAACATTTTGAAAATATAAAAATCTAAAATTTGTATTCATAACTTTAAGCGGAATAGAAAACTAGAAGCACATAGAATCTGAAAAGGTTAATTATACACACCTAAGTTGTTAAATATACTGATTCTAAGTACTTGTCTTAAAAGAATGCGTTTTGGACGTATTACTACATAAAAATTTCCACAAACGATTCGCATTGATAAAACGTATTAGCAGAGATGCTGACGCGCAGTAAAAGCCAAAAAAGTTGTAGCGAATAAGCGTTGGTCCAATAATTGGGGCTGTCTTCATACACTTTATAGGTTTTTAATCTTGATCACCATCGGGAAAATGAAATTGCTTTTAACTCTTATTTAACCCATTAACAAACCTTTACATTTAAAAATTACCGCTTTTTGCGCGGCTCAAAAACGCTTTTCTTCAAAAAATAATCCGTGAATACTGACTTTTTCGTTCTAAGCCATATCAGACTGCTTAAAACTTTTTCAAGTAAGAGGTAAAATCAAGTTATTTTTGATGAAAAATCCTACTAGCCAATAAATTTTCAGAAAATCACATTTTTATTGCTTTCGATAACGTTTTGAAGTCTTTTTTCGAATAGTGACATTTCCGTTAACATATAAGTTATTTGGAGGAAGTTTTATTTTTCCAATATTACCTAGTGAATTAGATTCATTTCTTCATAAGTATCGTCTATTATGAGCACTGCTTATGCAGCACTGAAAGGCCAGCGTAAAAATGCTCTGATTCTCATCGAAATTTTTAGTCACATTTGCATGCCAAGAATTAATTATTATATTATGGTCTCCTTCACATTTCAATAACGGTGGCTGCAAAAAAAAAAAAAAAAAAAAATAGGAACATTCATAAGGAGAGGATTCAGTTTGAAATTCTAATTGCTGCGATAGTTTTATGAGTCACCTTAATGCACACATCGTATGTCTTGAGGATCAAAAGATTAGAACTAAATTATTTCAAATGTTAAAATGTAATTGCTTTCCTTGTCTAATCTAATCATTCAGTAGAAAAATTATAAAACACAATAACTTTTTGCTTCAGTTGATATAATTTCACAATATCATTTGCATTTATATGTAAAATACATTTATTGTGTATACTTTTGAAATTCTGAAATAACCTGAATAACAAGAACCTTTGAGAAACTATCTGTTCAAAAAATTGTTTTTGCATATAATTCTGAAATCTATATATCACATATCGCAAGGTTGATTTCTTCCTCCTATGAATGACATTTGACTCATACAAAAATACATACAAAGTATGTATTTGGAAGTTGTTAATTTTATCAGATCCTAGAATGTGACAAAACATTTAATATGTTTGGATACTATTCTTAATGAATTGTCATTCAGTTACTTGTAAATGGCTTGAGAAAACAATTTCGACGCTTTATCAAGAACTTTTTAAATTTTTTATCAAATAAGTTGTTTTCTTTTAAATTAAAGAATGAAAACGAAAAATATACAGGCCTTTTTTAGCTCTTTTAATTAGTAATTAAATAAAAACTTACAAACAAATTTAACAAATTATTTTAAAACAATAAAATGTCTTGATTTTCAATCAACTAAATCATATGAGAAATGTACAATAACAATTTCTTTTAGTTTAAATAATATGTACAAATTAAAATGCTTAAATAATAAATGTAAAATATCCAACATTTTTGATAAAGCAAAACAAAAAAAAAAAAAAAAATTAAAACACAAAAACAAAAATAAAATGAGTGATGTGTCTTAAGGAAGAAGGAAGTTGTTAATTGAGTGTTTAGAGAAGATGAAAAATGTGTTTAATTGCTACACTTGTTTCCCACTTTGGGATCACCATATTAATATATATTACGTTCTTGTTGTTAATAAGTGTTTCGTTATTTGGGGTTACAATATCACTTGTCTACATAATAGTAATTATAATATAAATACGTACTTAATTTTCCTTTTATCATTTTTCAACGTACATAATTGTGTAAAGCTGATATATTTCATATATAATAATGAAAGCCAACTTAAACAGAAACTAACTGCATTACAGTTTCATAATCAAATCTTCGGTTATCATTTCAAAAATTATTTGTAAAAGCTTTATTCCACGTTTTCTTCCTAAGCCAGTTTATAAATTATTTGGTGGTGTTATGGTATTCTTCACGTTATTTTTTTTTTTCGTTTGTTGTTAAATACATTTTGAAATGTATTTCACTATGATTTTCTAGCGTAATTGTTGCTACTTGTATGCTTTGTATACAAAATATTTATAAAAAACTAAATAAATTAAATTATCGTTAATGAGAATGGTTAGTAACGGTTAAAAACTCAAAATTTTGTGTTAAACCTTAGTTATATTAAACAACAAAATTAACGTTGACTAACATGCCACACAATCAAATAACTTTTATCGCCACGATTTTCAATTGTTTGATTCTGCTCCAGATTAATGCTCTTTTCCATATCATTGTCATCTGTAAAAATAATTTGAAAATATTAATACGTTAAATACTATTTTCATTTTGTTTGTATTAAAGAGAATAATTTGATGTTAATAAGCAGTTGTTGTTAGTGTATTTCACAACGAAAAGTTTAGTTTTGAAATAAAATGTGTTCGTGTTAAATACAATATTATGTCAAAATTCAAATTATGTCAAATATGAAGAAAAAGGGAAAATAAAATATGAATAGTTATTCAATATTTGTTGACTTGTTTAAACAAACATCCAGACTTTGCAGTCATTTAAATTTAATTGTATTGAAAAACTTTTAGTTAATAAGAGCTTGGCAAATGGGTTGCAAGCAAATGAGCTTCGTAATTATGCCCATAGACGCTAAAGAAGCCATACTCGATTGAGAAAAAAACTTAATATATTTTCTGATGCAAATTAACTGTCAACGACTGTTGGGAGTATTTTCTGTGTTTTCTATTGAACTTCAAGAATTGTTTTGTTTACAATTGTACAACTTGTTCCAAAGCAAATTCATCAAATTCACGTCCAATTGAATTATCATGCTTGAACCTAACAACACTGATTTCAAAAATGTTAAAACAAGTGGATAGACGCGGTATTGTTGCCGTACCCAATTGGACAGGCGTTACATTTAAAATGACCGACCGCGTCCGAGGTTGACCCGTTGGAAACATTAGTGTGATATTTAAACCGCGCAATTGCATCAGATTTAAATTATTTCATTATTTTATTAATGAATCTATATTATAAAGTAAAGCAAAACCAAATCCATTATTTTCTCAATAGATGGCTTTAATAATCTGTATTTCGCGTTGTATAACTTCAATCGGAAACACAAGGTTTCATACTCAAAAAGCTACACAGTCTTGTGATTGTCTGTTTTAGTATTGCCTGGGCATGCAACAAAGACGGACACCAGCATAGAGTTAATACGCCACACCTTACAGTTTTTTCTTAAAAAAAAAAGCGAAAACGTAAGCTAAAATAATCCTGATCGATCACATGCAATTTTGGTTTCGTCGATTCCGTTCCGGTAATTTTAATGTCAAAGATGTAGCATGTCAATGGTCGGAAATGTCGATGGAATAATGGAAATCGCCAAATCCGATCTTGTAGTATGCACTGTTTCAAGACGAACATTGCACACAAAACTATTTTGGAATCAATTGAATAAGGATGGATACAAAAATAAGCTCAAAGTATAAGTAACCTCCAGTGAAAACTGCGTCTTGTGGAAGCTGGAAAGCACGCCTTATGGGGGACACTATTGATTACAGAACACATTAAAATGTATATGTATGTGTATGTATATATCATATATATGTATATATCATTTCATATACATATGTATATATCATTTCATATTGCAGACATATAAAAGTATTTGGTAATGCCTCTATATTCTCAAATTTTTACTGTGACAAAAATAACGAGAATTATGAAAACAAAATCATGACGGGCATTTTTTCTATGGGTTTGAAAAACATGCCTTTCATAGAAGAAAGATTACATTGAGTTAGCGAGCAATAATCAAAAACACGTCAAAAAGAGAATAAGACTACCGAACATTTGCTGATCCTAATCATAAAATTCTGAATTATATCCAGGTCTTCAACTAAAAAACTATTTATATTTTTAACATGAACTTCGGTATGAAGTTTATATCCAACTACGACAGCTACACAATAATCGTGTAGTAATTAAATACCCACGAAAACATCTCATTATTGATGGGAAATGAGTTGCCGCCGTGGATATTTCATTACGCATTGTGCACATATCGTTCTTCATTTCCCATGGATAATGTGAGTGATCTTTTTTCATTACCCAGGGCGATATGAGCGGTTTATCCATTCTATGTGTGGATTGTCCATTAAAAGTGAAATGCGAATTTTGGTATAAAATATAAATAAAATACATTCATTTGTGATGGATATATATATACCTTAACAAAAAAATTGAATTTGTACTCCCTTGAACCGGTTTTATCGTCCAGACAGGTGATGTATGCAATCGTTGGATCTTTATGCACTTCATCATTTTTTCCGTTTTTTATTCCGTAACAAAGCTCAGCTGACATATTTATAATATGTTGATGGCCGAACCAAGGTAGATAAAACATATTAGTGACAGCGTAGGCTGACGCCATATCTAAGGCATATTCTACAAGATCATGGACGAAATAACAACATATAAATTTGCTTTGACCTCGACCGTACCACGATGGTTAGTGCACCCGACTATCGTTCGCATGATCGTAGGTTCAATCCCGCATACAGCTAAATATCATTATTTGGGCGGCGATCACCTAGACGAACACTTCGAGTAGTCCAGTAATCGACAAGTCTTATTAATGCTTCTCAAACTGTGACTTTCGGAACCATCAATTGTAGGTCTCGTTGAATGAGTTTAAAAATATGCTCCGAGGCAGTGATCTTAGCCTCATTCACGAGATGCAAGGGAATTTGTTTTTTCTTTGTTAAATTTGCTCCACTCATATTTCCATCACACTTTTTTACAATTTAGTGATTTATCTATATCTACATGTCCTTAAATATCGTTTCTTTAAATTAAGGATAAGGATTCCATTTTCTTCCCCCACTTATTGAGTTTGATTGTCGGAGCATTACTTTTCATACCCACCCAGACGGAAAAATATCGCAAACAACACCATGGCATTACATGGTAGTAAAAACTTTGGCGGGATGTAAGACTTTCAATGATATAAGCTTTTGCCAACGGAGTTCGTTGGCTATTATGTAAAGTTGGCAAAATAAACACTAAATTATTTAGCAAATAACAACGGTGATAACAAACAACGTTTTCGATTCAGGCAATTGTGTTTCATTTCGTTGGTGAAGCGTTGGTTGGTTTAATGAAAAAAGTTAAATGAATCACGACATTTTCGGACATACATATATATATAGGTATAATTGATGATGTACCAATAGCATCGATTCAGCCATAAAGGGATCGCCATCCTTGTGGGTGACTATCGAATTGACTGTTACTCTAACATATTTCTAATTTGGAAATATGTACTTGACTCTACAGCTAACTTGGTGTATGTATATTTTTCTGTACACTATCAAAATAATAAAAATAAGGTGTTACGTAACGATCAAACGGATGATCGATGACGGAAAGATTTTAATAACATATAAACAGCTATAAATATTGTACAAATGTGGCAGTGTTTTTACAACACTTAGTTTTACGACTAAAAGTACATTCTTTAAATGTACATACAAAGAAAAATATAACAAATGAACAAACAAAACAAAAAAATGTATTACAGTTCAAGAATAGACTCAATAAGCCTAGAATTCCACATTCGCCAAGTATTTAGATTTATGGACCTTTAAGTAATTGATAATTAGGTTTTAATAAAACGCGGGTGCTAACACTGTATATAACATTATTATTAATTATACCATGTTCAAGTAAAAAGTAATGTTATTTATTATTATAATGAAAGAGTCTTGTGTCTTTTTTCGCTAAATCTATTGAATCTGCGCATATTTGGTAGTTCGTGATTGTTTCGCTTTTTGAACAAATAATTTATTTACAATTTGTAGAAATAATAAAAAACCAGAAACCATAAAGTTATGTAATTTTTTTTTTTCATAAAGCATTTTCATTGGAGTGTAAATAAATAAAAGCAAACATTTGTAAAAAATAGTGCAAAGAAACAAAAACAGTTGCCATAAAAGCCAAAATATACGTGACCCATATTTGAATGTGACTGAGTGCATATTTATTATCGATAAAAAACACCAATTGTAAGACAATTTTGAAAATATCAAACCAAAGATTATGTGTATATTAGGGAGAAATAAAAATATATAAACCTTCGCTTTGGCTTTCTTTTCTAAATCAGGTCACTACGAAGCTCCATTTCTTGGTTTGTTTGATTATATGGATTAAAAGCATTGGGACGACAAATATATTAACGCTAATATGGCGCATTGCACATGAAACATAAGAATCTCAGTCGCTATGGAACAGTTCCCGATGACAAAACTATAAATTGAACGTTCTAGACAAAAAACAAACAAACAAACAATTATGTTATTATACTTCCAAAAATTACATAGAACTCATCAAAGAAACAAAATGAACTAAAAAAAATTTTATGAAAAATTAAAATAATAAATCCTTACGAATCAACTTTCCAAACTATCAAATGCGCAGCATTATCACTAGCATCAGTTACCGATCTTTCTTGTCCTGTGATAAGAACAATAAAAATAAATAATTTTTAAAATAATAATAAGACAGACCAATCTTCCGTTGCAGGAATATCAATAAAGCTACTGAAATAAGTGAGTTCCACACTAGTAGAGAATAGGGATTTGCGTCTATATATAGGACTTACTTATACGAAAATCAATGTAGCCTTCACCGCCACACATGACCAACATATCGGGACGTTTATTAGTGAATTGTAGTTGAGCGCTGTTATTTTGACGCAATGGTACTGAAACAAAGAACTTAACTGCGTCTCGGTGACCATGGAAGGACAATTGAGCATTCGCCATACAACATGTAGGCAGTTGACTACTTGGATCACCTGGAATTAAGAGGGGGAAAATATATGTTTTAATTAATTTAACAAAAACTTAACTTATTTGCGTTAGATATTACTATTACTAAAACTAAAAATGAACTATTTTCATACGAACTGATTTTAAGCTGTGAAATTATAACCTACTTGCTCAGTTTCTAGTTTAATAAATATGTACTAAATAACAATCAGTCGTAATTTACGAACACTTGTGACAGTATCATCTGGAAAGTAATTTGCTAGTCCCTTCTTGAATGGTTTTGGTATGCTGATACCAAACCAGGCATAAAAAGTGGTATATAATTTCGCTCTTACTTTCTCAGAAATTATGACATCTTAAAATTGGCATAATTCTCAATGTTTGCGGACGGAAACGATTTTGTTTTTCAAAATTAAGAAAATTGGGCTTCCTTAGACATATTGTATATATGTACATATATAGATATATAGATATTGTTAATTGGTTATTAATGTGTCTCCTTCCCTTTTCCTCGCATTTAAATGAATTTTTTCCAACCTCTCCTGAAATCCTTAATCCTTCTGTTATCTTTTTCTCCAAAAAAAACTTCCCCTTTCCATTCTTCCCATCGTCCAAAAATTCCCTCGCCATCTTTGTCTTAAAGTTACTATTTTAGTTTTGTAAGCCTTCCGAAGTTATAAAACCGAATAATAAATCCCCCCCGATATCTCAAATAATTGACAATGTTGGTAATACTGTGTGGAGACATGTATCATCCCAAGAAAATCCGGCGGATCTGGGAACTCGAGGAGCGGACCCCTCGAAACTGGCCGGATCTCCCTTATGGTGGCATGGGCCCACCTGGTTGTGCAAAGATGCAACAGAATGGCCCGAGTCCCGTCCACTTTATGACTCTCCCCCCGAAGCTCGAAAACTGAAGGTTTTTTTCTCATATGAAGACCAAGATGACATTTTAGAGCGATTTTCCTCGTACGACAGGGCAATAAGAGTGTTGTGTTACGTCTACCGGTTCCTCAACCGAACACATCCGACAAGAAAGAGTACCGCACATTACCTGACGCCTAACATTTCTCATACTGAGTTCAAGTTCATGAAAACTCGATTGATATATATATCTCAGAAAAGATTCTATGGAAAGGAGCTAGCGAAGCTCGAAGAGTCTCTCCCAATTTCACGGAAAAGTACGCTGCTCCCTCTCAACCCATTTATCGATCCTAGTGGACTCATAAGGTCTAATGGCCGAATAGTAAACGCCCTCCTCACGTACAATGAAAGGTTTCCGGTAATTCTCCATCCAAAATCTCGATTCTGTCAATTATTGATCGCATATACTCACAAATTACTGCTCCATGGAGAATATAATTTGATGATAAGAACGATACGCGAGGAATACCACATTTCTCGGCTCCGCTCAGCAATACGAAACTGCATACGCGGCTGCAAAGCTTGTACGATCTACAAGAAAAGGTCGCAATCTCAGATCATGGCAGCTCTTCCTCAAGATCGCTGCAATTACTCACTCCCGTTCTCCATAACGGGGCTTGATTTCGCAGGTCCATTTCTTGTAAAGACATCCGCCCTCAAATGCGCAACCTATCACAAGGCATATGTATGCATATTTGTATGCTTCTCGACCAAGGCGGTCCACCTCGAACTGTGCACTGACCTTTCAACTGAGGCGTTTCTTGCGGCATTTACTCGGTTTGTTGGACGCCGTGGACTCCCGAATAAAATAATGTCTGACAATGGCACAAATTTTGTTGGCGCGGAAAGGTCTCTCCGATTCGAATATCAAGCGTTTCTCAAAACGGCATCTAGGGATATCTCACGAAAATACCTCGACCACGGACTTCAGTGGACTTTCATTCCACCTCATGCTCCGCATATGGGCGGCCTATGGGAAGCCGCCGTAAAATCATTTAAAATGCATTTTCGAAAAGTGATGGGACATCATAAGCTTACATTTGAGGAATTCTCCACGTTACTAGCTCGAATAGAGGCAGTTCTTAATTCACGTCCACTTTCGCCGCAATCGGAAAATCCACAGGAATTATTGGCTCTCACTCCGGGACATTTCCTTAGGGGTGCCCCCCTCATAGCCGTCCCAGAAAATCCAATTATATTCCTCTCTCTAAATGATAGATGGCAGAAATTACGCATTCTACATCACGAATTCAGCACTCGTTGGAAGAACGAATACATTCATGAACTGCAGAAAAGAAATAAATGGAAATTCCCTCAGGACGAAATAAAACAGCACGATCTCGTTGTAATTCAGGATGATCTCCTACCGCCGACGGAGTGGAGACTCGGAAGGGTCGTGAACGTCCACAACGGTTCCGATGGTTTTGTACGCGTAGCGGACGTAAGGACTGCTAATGGAGTATTGACCCGACCCATCGTCAAACTCTGTCTCCTACCCATGTCATAACCACTCCCGTATAAAACTTCCTTACATTTGACAGTTCCCCATACAAATCTATCTCATACTAATTGTTTCTTTCACCCTTCCCTTTTTTCCCCGTTTTCTCTTTTTTTCTTCCTCGCTCTTTTCTCCCCATATTCACAGCACCCCACCGGTCAAGGATTTTTCGATGTGCCTGACTTGCAAGAGGCAGCATCCTGTGCACCGCTGTCAGCGATTCCTGGCCATGAGTGTAGAGGAGAGACGAAAACTCATCCGCCAGCGAAAGTATTGCACCAATTGCTTGGCAAGGTCGCATCAACACCGGGATTGCACCTCTCTACTGTATTGCCGGAAATGCGGTGAGGACCACCACACTCTGCTGCATCTGCCAAAATTCTCGGCCGGCGACAGAAACCGTCAATCGCGAAGTCAAAGTAGACCAGTATGCCAATGCCGATGTCAATGCAACAACCGCCGCATCAAACATGAGCCCAACCCGCGTCCACAGCGACGTCAACAGACGGCTCGGAATGAAGGTGACCGCAAGCCTAGGTCAACTGGACGGCACATAAATGTTCTCGGCAGACGACGCCACAATAATACTCCGGAGCCTGAGGCAAAGAATATTATTAGCGGTGCCATCAGGCAATTGGAGCGTCTCAACAGCCAATTTTAGGCTGAACAAACACCCTCTCCGCCCCACACTGTCGCGGGTGGCAGTGTTAATTGGTTATTAATGTGTCTCCTTCCCTTTTCCCCGCATTTAAATGAATTTTTTCCAACCTCTCCTGAAATCCCTAATCCTTCTGTTATCTTTTTCTCCAAAAAAACTTCCCCTTTCCATTCTTCCCATCGTCTAAAAATTCCCTCGCCATCTTTGTCTTAAAGTTACTATTTTAGTTTTGTAAGCCTTCCGAAGTTATAAAACCGAATAATAAATCCCCCCGATTGAATTCTAATATTTGACATACAGTGGTTTTTTATTCAAGAAGGCGCAAGGATTATATTCAGATATAGTAGTAGATATAGATATATAATAGCAAGTACAAATAAAATCGGAAAGGGTCAAGTAGGCAGTTTGTAATTAAAGCATAATTAAAGAACAAAGAACATTAAATTCAAAAATATGTTATAATTCTGGATGTTTATCGAAATCTCATTGGCATTGTGAAATATTGCATTCGAATTTAACAGCACAAAATTAATAGTGTAAATCTAGCGTTTTGTATACTCGTATTACTTCGTATTTATAATAATTTATAATTTTAAACAATTTTTTTCTGGGAATGTGTTTATTGAAAACGCAGCATAACAGTCTTTGACAATTTCTTTCATACCGTTTTCTTAAAACTTTGTATTGTCAGTAGTTGTGAATTGTTTAAGTGATAAAATGTACTCTCAGCAAACTAATCACGAACACTTGATTATTTTGTAGTATACAAGATGGCGGAGGTGATCATTCTATCTTTATTTGGGTATATTTGAAATTCGTCGTTTATTTGTGCCTTCTCAGAGAATTTTTCAGTACTAAAAGAAGGTACCACTAAAAGTCCTAAAAGAGCATACCACGGTCAATTGGCTGAAGCTCCGTTTTCGACTAAACAGGAAAAAAAACAACCCAAAAAAAAATGTTATTCATAAACAGAATCTGATTTTCTTTTCTTCTTTGTAAACAATTTCCCACTTTCTTGAAAAGTGTAATTTTCATCCACACAAATAAAGTCTGATTTATTCAAATTAAAAAAAAATTCAAAAAGTTATAATTTTGCGATTTTATATCCATCCTTTTTATGGTATATCAGATATATCAAATGAGGCAGCTTCTTTTTTTTTATTTAAAGTAATTTTCAATGATGAAAATTATTTGGCCAAGAAACCACCACCGCCAATTATTAGACTTCAGTCTGTTTATATCGAAATTTATATAATATAAAAATTTAAAATTTTACACATTATTAAATAACTTCATAGGTTATGTAGATACTAATGTGACTCATAAGAAGTTATAAAACGACCCGTTATGTTACGGTAATACACAAACTACTAATGATTTCCCAACAAGGGAATGCATCACCCCAAGGTGCTTAAAACGAAATGAACGGTAAGTTTCTTTTTACGAATCTGGAGACAGCTTTTTATAAGCAATTGCCAAGTAAAAAAGTAGTACGCCCCAATTTACAATGCTGACTGCGCCAGCGACTCTGAATTTTGAATTCAACGACAGAGTTTGGTTGATCAGTCGTCTGTCTTGACAACACGTGAAATACGACCCTCAACCGGTTTTATAAAAATCTTTATTGATTTCCTTTAAGCTCTATTAATAAACTTGTTGTATAATCGTTTTTCATAATATTCGCAAACACGTTGTGAATATTTGACACCATACGTATCTCAATCACTTGAAACAATTTTTCAATTATCTGAATAACAAAGATCTCTAAAGTATTCTGACAACTTTTGATGTAAAATCTTAGAACAGAAACACAACATTAGAATTTGTACAAATGTAATTTTGAATTAATGATAGCAAGCAAATATAATTACAATTAAATTTTACATATGTTGTCAGATTATGTAAACAAAATATTGATTTTTCGAAAAAGTGAAACAGTGTTTGGCGAACACTTCTTTAGTAAAGGAGTTACCTGAATTATAACTGTCATCATGTGTTAAATTATTGTTATGTATGAGTTCTTATTGAAAAAATATAATCTTTGTTACATACAAAAATATGAAAAATTAAACCTTAAATTGTTTTTTATCATTACATCTGAAATTCAAATTCAAACTGATTTTCAAAATTTATTCATTCATTCATTCATATATATTTAATAATCAATCAACGCCCATTTATGGACTACATATTGATAGCATAACAATTTATGAGTTATATAGACATAAACAAAAATAGAAAAAAAATATATGTATATAAATCCCTAACACACATTTTTCCAAAAATATTTGATCGTACAGAAAAAAACAGAAAAAAAAATAAATAGGGTAGTGGCGATTATCAGTGAACATTTTTGTATATTAGTACTGACAATTATTATGAAACATTAGAGTAGTAACACATTAGATTCTGCTTGAATTGGTTGGGGGAGACTGCGACATTTTTTAAACCAGCCGGCAAATTATTCCATAATCTTGCAACACGAATCATGAAAGATCTTTCAAAACCGCTGCTAAAATTTAAATTTAAAGTTTCTATTCGAAGAGAAAAATCGGTAGCAGCATGCAAGATGTGCCGGTTAGTTGAACTTAATAATGCAAAAGAATAAATACAAGCATCTCAGTTTTAAAAAGCATAGAAAGGAACATC
This sequence comes from Philornis downsi, assembly GCA_019455685.1. Classification (NCBI taxonomy): domain Eukaryota; kingdom Metazoa; phylum Arthropoda; class Insecta; order Diptera; family Muscidae; genus Philornis; species Philornis downsi. The sequence continues at coordinate 114,958 of JAHXMU010000240.1, forward strand.
CAAGAAAGTACTTTTCATAGATTTGGTAATCTCGGGATTTATTAAAGATTTATTAGATTTTCATCAATATCTAAAAAATTTGTAATTACTATCATTAAAATACAAAAATACATTATTTCTAATTTGGATTGCGCTAAAAGTTTCGGCTATTTCACAATATACTGTTATTTTCTAAATTATTAACGTTCATTTTACTTACTTATCTTTCCTTGACCCTCAGTCAGGGGTACTGATATAATAACACCATTACTCGTACCTATCCATAGGCGATTACATGATACCATTAAAGCTGTTATACGAACAAATGAGAAACCGAGTTTACCGGTACCCAACATTTTTGAAACGTACGGCTCGATATCAACATCTTGTTTGTGTTCAAATGTGTACGTGTTGTACAGACGTAAAGTGGAATCCAATCTATAAAGTTTTAGGAATACACTAAATCAGTGAATAGCAATGGAAACGTTTGTGTGGTCTTTTCATTATTTAAACCTTTCCCAACATTTAGTGCATAATATTGAAAAAACTTTTAAAAATGTATATAAAACAAGTTTGTACCTTATTGAAACCCATACACCAGCACCGGTAGCTGCCATCTGACGTACTTGGCTCTCTTTGCGCGGATGTGCGTCCAGCGAATGGATAATATTCAATGAAATCGGATCAACAATAAAAATCTTATTGCGATGAGCGGCCCATATGCGTTCGCCAGCCACACAGAGGCAACGTATCGAATGATTACGATCACCTAGCGTAACTATGTGATAACTATTCAGATCCCATTGGCCGTCTGTTTGGCGGCGGAACACGGCTAATTGTGCATTTGCAAGGGCCACCACCACCCGCGATTCAACATGAACTATCGCAAGGACGGCATCCGGCAAATGAACTTTATGCAAACATTCATGCCAACGACCCACGCCACTGTGCACGTATAACCAACCATCTTGGGCCCCCAACCACATGGTTGGACCCACAGAACTCATAACAGATTCCTGCCGATCCTTCGTTCCCAATATAGGGTTAATTGGTTTTGAGAAAGGTAGTTGTTGGCTTAATGAATTATTGTTATTGCTTGTCGCACTTGGGGAGTTATTGACGGTAGCAGCTGTGCCTGAAGTGTCATTTTGAAGACGATGCGGAGCACCGGGTATGGGTTGACGTATTTTGATTTCATTCACATTTCCCAGTGGCTCCATTGGCAGCGAACCGTTTTGCTCGTTTGATTTTTCTGTAGCTTCCTTGGCTTTTTCTTCCACTGGCGTTTCGGCATTCACTTCCAATGTCGGTTCGGAATCTTTGGTATTACTATTTTTGTCTGATTTTGGTTTGAGTCGCACAAAGTCGACTTTGCCATAACCTTCGCTACCATCACCGGGCCTTTCTAACATTTCGCCGGCTTTAATTACTTCGGAATTTTCCAATAAGGCATAATCTTTTTCCATGGCACCGGGCACAGATGCAATACACAGCAAATGAGAGGCACAAATAGGGAAAACATCGAGGACTGTGGCCGATTGGTTGGCATCAACCACGGTCACTGTACTGGCTGCATGTGTACTGGTACAAATCCAAACATATGGGGTAAGCTGCGTTTCTGGTTCTAAATGTTCTAAGCTGGCGCGCGTTATTTGCCTGTCCAAAGCTTCTGCCGAATGCTCTGCAGTCGGACTAGTTATCTCGGCTATTCTCGCCGTAGAACGTGGAGCAAAAGGCGAGTTAGGGGGTATTATCGCCTGACCATTTTTAAAGAAGCCCCCATTCAGATTAACTCCCGCCGCACAAAATACTTTCATGTGAGGCGATGCTTCTGCCAATGGATTGCAGTAAACTGGGACAGGCACGCCGCCAGAATGTCTGGTTTGTTGTTCTTTTTCTGCTTTATTCACTGGCAAACTCCAGCCGTAGGCGTGCAATCGGCCATCTTCTTTTTGAACATGCGCTCTCAGCTGTCGATATTGTTCGTGGCGTCTGGCTCTAGCTCTCTCTGAAGTGCCTTCTTCCGTATAATCCTTATTAGCCAAAGCATTAGCAAGACCAGCACTGGCTGGATGCGGAAGTGGACCGTCTCGACCAGTTATGGCAAGGCGACTGTCGCTATTTCTACTGGGAGATCCATGGGAGTGGGCTGGGCTTGAGTAACGAAAAATAGGCCCCCCTCCTTGCCCATCAGCTACACGTTCCTGAGGGCGATTGGAGGGGCTACAAAGAGAAAAATTAAAAATAAATGAACGGAATAGAAAAATACCTTCGAATTATTATGATTACAAACAACTTACGTAAAAAGACTGCTAAAATATTTCCAAATACCATGTTTCGATTTCTTATCCAAATTATCTACGGTACGAGAGGCTCGCAAAATTTCAGCAAGACGCACAGCTTCTTGTAATTCCATTAGACGCTCTTTGTACTGATTACGTTCCATCAGGACCATAGCCATTTCAACACGAGTAAAGCGTTTACGTTGAGCCAACGGTACATCATTTTCTTCCTGATCGTTATCACCTTTTGGGAATTTTGAGATAGAATGCAAAACATTAGCATTTGGAGACTACGGTTGAGGAACAAAAAACTGAAAGCTTACTTTGTTGCTTAACCTGTTCTTTGGTTTTCTTCAATTCTTCCTCTAACTCTTGGACTTTGTTGCGTAACTTATTGCGTGATTGCTGCATAGCATTTAGTTCTTCGCGTAGAATTTCTATTTCACCGGTTAGCTCATCGACCCGAGCTATCAAATCATCTTTGACAATATTAAGAGCATTCCTAAGGTGAAGTAACCAAACGAATGAAACGGAATAATTAGAAATTATATCATATTTTGTGTTAACGTATAATCGGAATCATACTTAGTTGCCAAAAGCTCGTTGTTCTCCATGATAAGATTCTCCACCTCTTTGCCCATTCCTGAAAAAGGAAAATATGTGACAGCGTTTAATTAAACAGAATCCCATCATAACTATTTTGTCTATCTACGAGCTTAAATGAAAATGAGTAATATTTTACAGTCTCTACAAATAAAGTTCTTGAAAATAATTAGCTACAAAATGGTGGGCGATACAGGGATTTGGAAAATTTATTGGATTTGTAAAATAAAATGCAGTTTTACTACTTAACTTTTATATTAATAACAAATTTTGTTAGCATGTGTTCAAATTTACCGTATAACTCATCCAATTGAAAATCAACTAAAAATAACTGCAAAACGAACAGTTTTTTATGTTCGATGTTGTGGAACCGCATCAATTAACGTTAGTCCACCTCAAAAAGAGTTTTAATCTGTTTTCTGTTCTCTCAATTCTTAAATATTACACAAAACTAAGGCAATAAGTTAATTTTCCTATCTGTATGAACCAATTTCCGCCCGAGTTAAAAAAAACAACTGTTTGTGACGGCTAATTTTATGGACAATTTAAAAATTATGTAGCTTTAATACGACTAACATTATTGTTAATTTATTAATTGGAATTTCGGCATATAATAAACTAAACTATAAACAATTTTCCAACTTTCGTACAAAATATATATACATATAGGTCTGTGAGTTATGAATATGAAATTCTTATAATTATAGGAATTTTCCCTATTCTTCCCGAAATGGAAATGGAACTACCAAAAGCAGACAACCCTCTCGAATCCCCATGTTTTAAATACATTCATCCCGAATATAAGAAGTTGGAAAAAACGAATATTTCGACAATGAAACATCCATTAAGAAAGAAATTCTGTCGCATCCCATGAATGAGAAGTGGAAATTTTGGGAAATAAAAAATAGGCAATCATCAGACATTGAGCTTGATTATTTTATATAAAATAATTATGGGTTTTTTTGTTATGTCTTCGGAAAAGGCAGAATATTAAAATATAGTGGAACTTCTGAGATCACATAGCATTAAAGTTTTCCATCATAAAAGTTATAATATTTGACTCGTTTTCCTCACGAATTAGAAACCTAATTTTTACTTAACGAACATCCTTGCATAATATCGCGGAAACTAAAGCTGATTTAGGAAAACTGAAAATATTTTTGAAACCATAATGCCTGATTTAACAATAATCATCAATAGATTTCACGGCACCAAACCAAAGACTTGTTTTCATTCTTCAGTGTAAATGAATTTTTGTTTGATTTTCATGCAGAATAAAAGACAGTAAATGTTTCCGAAAATCGTTTTGTACAAAAATGATTGTATGACCATAATTACATTTATGCACAACCTACATGTAGAGGAATCAGGTATATATCAATTAAGTGATTTCAATTTTATAATTTATGTCGTTCTAGATTTGTGTATAGTGTTGAAGAGCAGCTGGCAGGTTTCATAAATCACTATTAAAAGCAAAAACATATTCACTCTCATTATGTGATACGAATGAGACAACTTTCACATACACTGGTTTTGCAAATATACAGCCAATTTCGCAAAATGTAAACAACAGCGAATGTGGTAATGAAAGTAGTTCACGACTAGTGAAAATTGCAACAGAAGTGTACTCCAGATCATAATTTTAATAGTTCTGATAATTGAGTAGACAGACATTTTATTTTAAATGCAGTAGTCACACTATTTCAGTTATTTTTGGGCGGTAAGTCGTTCATAGTTTAATTAATATCACTCCTTGAAGGTAACTTATTTTGGGGCATTTCCGACCTTTGATTACGAACCAGACATAAGAAATTGGGTACATTAATCCATTGAAACTGAAATCTCCAATATGACATTTTAGAAAATTGGTTTTCTTAAAAATTTAATATTATATCAAAAAAAAAAAAAAAAAAAAAATACAAAATACAACTATCAAGCAATGTATCAAATTTTGAAGGTATAATAATTTAATTTCTTAAGCTAAAAAGAATTTCCACACCCTAAATGAATAATTGAAATCTAGTAAAAATCTAGTTTAGAAGATATCGCCCCAGCCACAACAACACATTTGTATTGAAAACTCTAATTAGACTATTTTGGACCTCGAGTTTTCTAATAAAACGATATTATATTAAAAAAAAATTGTTTTTCCAACACAAGGCTTTAGTAAAATATATCTCGCTTTGTATAAGTGCTAGATGGCAATAGAAAGAAAAGATTTTTTGTTCCAAAGGCTATTGAAACAGTTTTGTGACCTGACTCAATCAAAGATAATTACCGTATTTTACGATTTATCTTTAATGAAGGCGAAAACTCAAGCCTGGCGGCTGAAAATCTAACAGCCAATCATACGCAATTTTGTTTTCGTTGATTTCGGTCCAAAGCACAAAATCTTTCCTCTTCTGTTGAATTTTAACCGATTTTTCTGTTCCGTTAATCGAGTTAATTTATCGGAGACCACGTCATAACATTTCCATCGGTATTGATAAGTTCCTGTCAACGTAGTCTGTGTTTTGATGCGTCTGACAATGTCAATGCCGGCATTGTTTCGGCGTCGAAACTCTCTGTAGTAACAGCAAAATATGATTATAATTTAAGGTGTAAGGTGTTCCATGACATTGAAAGCTTTATTCAGCATAGTTAGAATGATTAGATGTGCATCTCGCAAGCTTCTCTTGATGATAATTTGTCTTTACCAGCAACATCATCAGTCATAGATAGCAATAGGTGGTAATCATATGATGCCACGTCCTGACTAAAGTTGGATGCATACGAACCTTCCAATCTACAGGGCGATTTTTTAATCGTAGTTTTTTTAAAAATCGAATAAAACACTCAAATTTGCATCATATATCACAATTTTTATTGGAATCGTTAAATTGGTCTTTGCCATTTAATTTTTAAAGAAAATTTCATACAAATGTTGTCCGCGACTCCGTCTCAAAATGTCCATTGGGAAGGTATAATTTTTCGTCACATTTTTGAGCATTCCCGCCTGCATTCCACGAATAACGCGTGTTATGTTATCCTGTAAGGCTTCAATAGTGTTCGGCTTGCCCACATAGACTAACGACTTGACATAATACATAATAACCCCGCAAGAAATAATCAAGAGGCGTTAAATCGTAAGATCTTGGCAGCCAACTCACAGGGCCAAATCGAGAGATAAGCTGCTCACCAAATTCATTACTCAACGTATCCATTGTTTCATGAGCAGTGTGGTATGTTGCACCGTCCTGATGAAACCACGCGTCAACCAAATTCAACTCAGCCAATTGGGGCAAAAAAAAAAATTGCGTATCATGGCTCGATATCGTTCGTCGTTGACGGTAACGTTTCTTACACGGTCGTCTATGAAGAAAAATGGACTGATAATGCCACCAACCCATAAACCACACCAGACTGTGTTTTTTCGGGATGCATCGGTAATTTATGTATGGCATGTGGCTGTTCATCACGCCAGATGCGACAGTCTCGCTTTTGTACGTATCCGTTCAAGAAAAAATGAGCTTAATCGCTGAACACAATTTTCCATAAAACAGCGGATTTTCATTGAGTTTTTGTAAGGCCCATTCACCAAAAATTAGAAGCTGTGGTACGTTATTCGTCATTCCCCGATGAAATGGCAGAGTATACTGTACAGTTTTCACTTTGAAAGATGACGTTTGGACGACATTACCAACCAGTGCTGCCAACCTGAAAAGCCTAAAACTTAAAAAATCAACCTATATTTCCCGGAGATTCCGACGACTCACTGTCGATGAGTGTGTGACCTGACGTTTTCCTGACGGAACACAATTTCTTTGTTTCTCTCAGTTTAGCTCCAGTTGTTGGAGGTATAGGGCCGAATTAATAGTTTAGTTTGTAGGGAAGTAGCTCAATTCTCCGCCAATCCCCAAAAAAACACACACACACATTGCAATAAAAGTTTTACATGACCGTCAATCTTGGCTTGGCTATCGTCTGCGCTGTCTTACCAAGATTCGAACACAGCCACTTTCGACTTACGTTGACGTAGTCACCAGTCATTATCCGGTTCAGAAATGAGTCGATTTTCTTGCGATTCAGCAGTGATTCGTAGGTGGAAATTCGATCCATAAGGTTTTTTTGTGTTAACTCTTTTGTATCTGAATTTATTTAAGTGGTGCCAAACGGATTTTTGCACAATATTTAGTTTCTCGTCAATCGAAATTGGGCTTATATGATGGTCTGACTTGACGATTTCCGTTATTCTTTCACCATTTTCGAAAATTGGTCTTTCAATTTGACATCAAAATTCTCGGAATAGAATCGACGAAAGCACCATTGTTCGTGATTGGCTGTTACATTATCAGGACCATACATGCCATTTACATTTTCAGCAGTCTGGCTTTACCGAAAAAAAATTGTAGAAAATGACGTATTTCCTCTTTGTTGGTGTCCATCTTTGACGCGACCTCAAACAATACTTAGTTAAGCAAACACAAAACTGAGTGAGTAGTTTTTTGAGTACGAAATCTTATTATTCTAACGCCATCTGGCATAACCCGATCGTTCTTATACATCGTGAGATACAGTCATCATTTGGAAAAATAATGGAAATTGTCAAATTCTTGAAGTTGCCTGGTTCGCCGTTTTTATTAGTTCCAGACTGAAAATTTGTTACGTGCCTTTTTAGTTCAGCGCCAATTTTGAGCTGCTGTTGCCGTACTACTTCAAGAACTGTTTGGAAAGCGTTAATTTAGAGCCATACATTGTTCCTCTAAATATAATTTTCAAACTAATATTTGACTAGTTCTCAATTCCTAAAAAGTGAGCAATTGTCACCAAACATACCAAACATACCAAACATACATCTCAATATTATTAAAACCATCAATTGTTTGAATGAGTAGGAACAGGTTGTAAGATACAGAAATGTTAGTTCTAGTAACTAATAACTTTTCTTACTTGTTCCAAAAACATATACTCCGAGTTATGGTTCAAATATGAACCTTGAAAATCTGCCTGCTCAAATGATTATTGAATGTAAATACTGCCGAAATTTTAATTCTTAAATTGTATACATATAATAAAACCAACACCGACAAATTACAATCGAATATGCCAAACAAAAAAGCGTAACAGAAAAATCTAAATATACTGTCCAAATTACAACCAACATTACAAAAATATGTTATATGTATATATTTAAAGTTTGGAATAATGTAAACTCAACTTACCAAAGTAGTTATCATTAGCTTTATTTTGATTTGTGCCGATTATTTATGCAAAATATAACAAACATTACATAGATTGTTTTTGTATGAAGAAATCCATAAGAGAAAACAAATTTTATCAATTTGTATTTTTCGTTTGTTCAAAAACGACAGACAGCATTTGAATAAAAAATATAACAGGACAAAAATATTACATTATGAGTATTATGTTGTTTGACAATTTATTGAAACATTAATAACTTTTATAATACTTTTTTTTAACAATAGCGAATTTATTGATCATTTCATTATTATTTTCGGTTTCTGGTCAAAGATTTATGTGTATTTGATGTTTTAAATATTTACAAGTGACGTACATAAAGCCATATAAATACGACTGGTGATACCTACCTGAAGAAGCATATTCCCCAGGGTGTACCCAGCTGCCTAAAAGTGTTGAGAGAGGGCGGTTTGTGCAGTTTTTTATTACAATTTATTGGAGAGGGGCGGGCGATTGTAGTGTTTGTATTTTTCAATTTCGTTTACAAGATAGCAAGAATGTTGCATAGATTTTTTGTATATAGTACATAGAAAAGAGAGACAAAAGTGTATATATTAAGATTTAACAATAACATTTAAATTTTTCTATATCTTTATGTCGTTGTATGCTTTGACCCCGCAACCATATTCACATATGTATATGTAGAAATAAACAATTATACATACCTGTAACAATTTCATTGTCTTCACTCTCTTCATTGTCTTGAAAGGACAGTTCTTGATAAAGATTGTTCGCAGAACGCTGTTCCTTTCTCGTAGTCGTACGACCAACTGTGAAGATGCATAGTAAAATGCATAAAATGGAGTAATGGAGTGGTTGTTGGATAGGATTAATGATAAGGAGGTTAACAAGAGACACATTATGGAAACGTAGACACATCATTCATTGATTTGTTCGACATGTTAATAGTGTGTGTTTGATGGTGTACAAATTAGGGAAGAATTATGTTATTAACACAACGAGAATGGGTAAAATAAACGCAAAACGCATCATAAAAAAGATAAAGAAAAAAAATATAATTTCGTAATATACATTAGTAATTAGTATTAGGTTAAAAAATATCACTAAGTTCACAATTCTAATTATTAACGGATTATGAATTATATATAGGAATGTATTTGAAAATATTGTATTACCATAAAAGAGAGGGAATTAACAAAATTACCTCCATGATCAAAATTTTACTAGCTATAAGCTTATTTTGCTATAATTTTTAACCAACAATTTTTTTGGTAGCTGATAACGCCAAAAGTTTTTATTTCTATTAATTTTTGCTTATTTAGTAATCCATTGACTTAAATGTGTTAAAATTCTAGTTTCATAATATTATAATAATTTTTTTATACTTTTGAGACTATTAGCTGACCTATTTGGAACGAAGCTTTAACAAATTTCGTTTATCTATATATATAAAAATCAATTGCTGTGCGTTAGTCTCGCTAAAGCTCGAGAACGGTTGGACCGATGTGACTCATTTTGGTCTTAAATTATTGGTAGAGTATTTCGGAAGGTTTAAATGTTTTATTTGAAGTGATAGATGGCGTTGGAGATAAGATTTTTGCAATTAATTTTTTTTACCACATTAACATTTTGAAGGCAAAACAACGTTTGCCGGGTCAGCTGGTATATTAATAAAGATAACTGTCCTTCGGACGGACTCTAATTTCACAAATGTAAATGCTAGAGTCAATTATGAATAACATATTTTAAATATTCCTTTCCAAAGGTGTAAGAATGTGAAACAAATTCCTGTTACATTCCGATGGTGGAGAATTCCCAGATTCAATTCATTTCTATAAATCTTCATTTTTAAACTGTCTGAATTGGGTCCAGAGATTAATGGCGATACCGAATGTCTATCTCAAAAGCTTTTTCTAGAATGTGACACTCAGCAGAAGCCTTGAAGTATCTGTAACCCAACCGTTGTGTTATAGTATACGCAGATCAATATTTTCATTAATTTTGATAATAAAAATGACGAAATTTTAATTACCTTTCACCGTGGATTGCAGTCCACATAGTCTAGGGCGATGTACCGATCGTTATTATATAAATGACCAATGCAAAACACGTCATATTCAGATGTTTTAATATTTTACAAAGGCCACGCCTATAATTAGGGCGAACTAATAAGGATCAATATGAATTGATATAATTTCTTACGTTTAAATTGTATCTTCCTTTTAAGTGACGAACTTGTAAAAAATGTAAAATGATGAAAAATGTAAGACTTTTTTATAAAAATTTCTCCTTTTGGTTTCAAACGGAATTAGGGAGGGCATACAAATTCTTCTACAAATCACCTTTATATTTATTAGGATGCAGTGGAAATTTATCCTGCGAATTTTAAAGCACGCGGAGTATACTGATTTACATTTTATTCTAAAAGTATTATCTGAAAAGTTTAGGAGAAATCGGGCGACTTTTAGATGTGCCGTATGTGGGCCAAAGATCACGGTTTTTTTGTCTTAGGTATTCCTATACAAACATCTGCAATATCCTTATTGTTATGTCTCTAGGTAAAATTCAAACACAAAAAAGGGATCCCAACTCCAAGGGATCCCAATTTTGAGAAAAATTAGAATTTCTGCTTTGCTTTTGTAAAATATGCAAAAGATCCAAGGGTGAAAAAATAGTGAACTCGAACACGCCTTTGCGTAGTGATCTATATACATGTATATGCTTCTAATGAAGTAAATTACGATATATTGTCTCAATGGTTTCGTGATGGAACAGCGTTTTAAATTCGATGCCCTCGGGAAAAATTTTAGACTATTTCTATCATGATTTTATACATAAACCGCATATTCCGGGTTTGACGTCAATATTTTTGGAATCAAGTTTTAAACCCAAAACTTATTTGAACTTAAAACGCCTTCATCGAGTACATGAAATTAATTTTTGTTTATGAATTTTCTTAGTGTTTTGGGACTTCAAAAACGAGTTTACAGTAGATAGCTGATTTATGAAACACCTAAATTTAAATTTCTAATATTTAGTAAAAGAACTTCAAACTCCTGCATCTGATTTTAATGACTGGTTTCAAACAGAGGTTTCGTTAGCTTCTTGACATGGAGGAAAACGAACTTTCAAATTTTTTTCTCAAAGTCAGACCTTTCTTCCTTGACCATCTTTCCATCATGAAACCAGTGGTGCAGCAAGTTGTGCTATATTTTATTGGAAACATATACAGTAACCATCACGCCACGGTCTATCACTTATATTAGGTTACCAAGAAAATACATGTTTTGTATTGGAAAGTTTATTTACTGAGCCTTAATCATGATTATTCATTGATGCTTTATTAGGTAATTTCTCAAAGTAAAAACGCTGTTTAGTTCTTCAATAATTTTTCATGAATATGGCCGTAGGAATATGCATTTACTCTTCAGAAAAACGAACATATTTTTAGAAGAAGAACTTATCCTTATGTATTCAGAGTTAAGGACAAATTTTTGGTCTTCGCTGGACAAACTATAAACAATTTGCATATGGATCCATGAAGAATATTAGCAGAAGTTGAATTTTAAAAAGTACCAATGATGTATCTTTTTCAAACTTAAAAACTTCTTTGTGTAATATCGAATCATTAGCTTGAATATGAAGTAATACATAGCGTAACGAATATTAATATAATTCGCAAATCTATTCATTCATTAATCCATCAATAAACATAGATTTGTGTAGTCAATTATTTGTATGAAATAATAATTAGAAAAATGAGTATATACGAACCGTTTGATGGTACATTTGGCACTATTGGACTACTATCACTCTGGGGTGAGGTTGCTTGATTTTGCTGATGCAACGTATCTGTTTCTGCAGAACGCTCAACGGTGTGCAAATTATCAAATTCATTTTGCAACGAAGGTGGCCCTGAATCATCGGAATTGCTGCCAACACTACAGATGGTTTCTGTATCAAGCATAGTGGAATTTTCCAAAGAGGCAAAACCATACGACACAGGACCAGATGATCTATGAATGAAGTGTACGTAATAATACATTCATTATAAAGATTATTTTGCTACAATGGATTGAGTAAATTTACCTCGCAACAGGATTTAAACGAGCCCGACTTAATTCTAAACGTTCCGATGTTGAACTCATTTGTGAATGAGTTGAGCCCATTAACATTTTGGTACGTTCCATATAGTCTACATGATTTTTGAAAAGCTCCGTATACCGTTCATGAAGTTTGTTGTACTCCTGCACAGATGTGGAAGAAACTATAGTATTTTCTAAAGAGTTTTAACGACAAATGAAAGACGAACCTTTTTTAAATCGGATTCACGTTCTTCCAAACGGCTGGCATGTTCTAAACTATTTTTGTGTTTTAACTCCAACATTCGCACTATGCTTTCCAGTGATTCCAAACGACTGGCTAGCTCTTTGTTTTCTTGCTCCGCCAGATCCTCCGATTCCAGGAGCTGAAGAAGATAGATAACAACTGAGATTATATTGACATTTTCTATGAGTTTATTTGCAATTGTTACCTTTTGCTCCGACTGTTTGCGGGCACTTTTCTCACGTTCATACTGCGTTACCAACTGCTCATTGTCTTCCCTTAGCAGTTCTAATTCTACATCCTGTTCTTGATTTATACGATATGATGCATCCAGGCATTCCAACACATTCACCAATAAAGGCATTAAATTCTTAACCACATCTTCATCGTAGCAATTGATCATGCGTTCAAATTCTTGATATATACTCCCGGCCAATTGTTGCACCTGTAATTTGTGAGGATTTGGAATTTGAGAAGGGAATTTGGTAACACAAAAAAAAAACGCATGCACTTAAAGTTAATAACCGAAAATAGATATTGAATGTCGATTGACTGTATCTAAGACATACATATTCTTACACTATTGACTGGCATTTGACGACATTTGCTTCGTAGTTTTTTTTCCAATATGACAATTTTTTTGTTTGTTTTAGTAACAAGGTTGAAATTCAAATGAATTGCGGCAGCGATATTGTATGGATTTTTATAGAAAAGTATCGCATTATGGCAGATGTTGTACTTCTAATAATTAATGGCAGTTTAATTACTTTTTAATGGTTCTACGTTCAATTATATGCATACATTCATATCTTACGAATAGAAACATATACATACCTATACATACGTGCGTATTATGGCGGAATAATGTCCCTATGTTTTGCATGATCTTTAATTTTTTTAATTTAATTTTAATTTTAATTTTTTTTTTTTCGTTAAAATTATTTGGCGCGTCATTTTCCCAATTGGGAACAGAAGTTGGATAAAATTATACAAAAGCATACGGATGATGCCAGATCTGTAAACTGCAAATAAAAACTTGTTGGAAAAACTGTATACAGTTGTAATCTCTTTATATTTTACCATTTGCTCTTAGAATTACGCACAATAACGAAGCAAAATTATACCTTACTAGCCGACCTGGCAAACGTTGCTTTGCCTTCAAATTTTATTTTTATTGGAATGTTTCATTAGCAGGAGCAGAAATAATTGCTTTTTAATTTGTGGTTTGTATAAGAGGTACCACTCCCCATTGTCCAATCCCGCCCATATTTGCAGCAGCACTTAAGATATGTGCACCAAACCGATGTACCAAATTTTGTTCAAATACCGTAAACAGGAGCAGAAATATTGGATATTTAATTTATGGTTTGTATGGGAGGTACCACGCCCCATTGTCCAATCCCGCCCATATTTGCAGTAGCACTTAAGATATGTACACCAAACCTACGCACCAAATTTTGTTCAAATACCGTAAGCAGGAGCAGAAATAATTGATTTTTAATTTTTTGTTTGTATGGGAGGTACCACACCCCTTTGTCCAATTGAACCGAATTGTAAATCTAAACCATCCCGGGCACCACCCAGACGCATATACAAAAATTTATGCAAAGCGGTCCAGCCGTTCTGGAGTTTTAAGCATCGGAACAAACCACGATTCATTTTTATATATATAGATTGAAGCCTTATCGAAACCCTATTTTAAACCGGGTAATTTGTAAGGCAGGTGCCAGTTGGCGTCTGTCAAGAGTTAAAAGCAATACAACAGGCGGGCTTTTATTTAGAAATATCGGAGGAAAACTTGAATTTGCCTAAACCGATCTATTTATATTGGAGGTTACAGAAAGGATGTGCCAACGTAATCTATTATCATTCTCGGACCTAACTTTATCCAATGTTTAAAGTATGCCAAATTTGGCTGAAATTAGTGGAATTGCAAGAAAGGTATGCATTTAAGAAAATATAGGTTAAGCCGGTCATTTGTTTGGGAAGTTTCTGAAGGGACGTGGATAAGTGGTTGAATTTTTCCAAATTTTAGAAGGCAACGAGCAAAATTGCAGGATACTGCCACGGAACTATACAGAAGAAAAGCAGAACTTGAGCGGTACGAGAAGAGATGGATCCAAGTTCAATGTATCAAGCCATATCTAACTTCACTCTTTCGGGTGAAGATATAAAACGTAAAAATATTTACTGAACAAAAAGAGAAAAAGACCTAGAGTGCAAATTGTAATCTTTCCATACACACACTATGAATACATTATCTATCTCATTATTATTTATCTCGGTTTCTTCTGGAAGATAGTTTTCTTACGCTAGAATTATTGAAGCCATCCATCTGTGATACCGACTTTCATTAATTATATAATAATATTTAAATAGATTGTTACTCTCCCTAGACGTTTGGCTATCAAGTCAAAAATGAAAATTGTAATTTTCATGATTTCATTTTAATATTAATATAAACAATATTTTAATATTAATTAATTAATAAATGAATTAATTAATTATTAATTAATTAAATTAAATCAGACCGTTATGACAAAGACGTTCTTCAAAACCGGAATATTACCCTAAACATCGAAAAATCGAAAATTCGATTATGCCTATATACGAAAAAATCTAGAGGTCGACTTTTATACGTTTGGAAAAGTCGCAGTTTTCAGCTTATAACTATAAATTTGAAAGCATCGAACAACCGATCTGTTTGTATCAACCGTAGATCATTATGCATACATAATATTTGTGTTAATCATGGTCGTTACCGGAAAGATTGGGTTAAAATTTCACCCAATTCAACAATTTATGTATTTTTCAATCACATATATAGATTGATCGAACTGAATTTAAATTAAGAATGCATATTAATACTATATTTTTGGCATAAAATTAATATTTACTAAATATATCACTTGGCATGAACGTTGGCAAAGTGATGGGTTTAGTCTCTTCAGTTGCAGTCGGTAAATAAAAAACAAATTTTCTTGCATCCCATGCATGACATACTGAAGGGTTTCCCACATGTGGTAAGATTACACGCATTCTATTTTTGGACTCAGTCAACGGCGCCTACAGTTTAACGGCAATTCCGAACCGAACAGTTTGAGAAGCATTCGCCGAACTGGTCTATTACTCGATTATTCGAAGTGTTCGTCAGACACATCGACCGTCGCTCAAATAATAAGAGATGGCTGTATCGGAGATTGAACCCGCGATCATGCGGGTTGCGGGTACTAACCATTGTGCTACGGTCAGTCCGCAAATATGATTTAGAAAAAAAGGTACATCTAGTCCCTTCTATGTTTTACACTTTATGGTTATTTTTATTTTCCAACTCTTCTTAAACCGATCCAAACAAAATATTTGATAAGGCATACAATTTTTTTCTTGACGCAACATTAAATTAATAAATAATTTGTTATCTCTCTCATATTTTTTTTTTTATAAACTTTACGTATCTTACTAGTTGACGTTATCTAATCGAACTTCTTTTCATTTACAAAGAATAAATAATGTATTTCCCCATTTAATTGTGAAATATATATATTATACCACGTATAACGTAGTAAAGTCTTCTGCTTAGAAATTATACAGGTCACAGGTACCAGAAGGGATATGCCAAATGTTTCGGTTTGATTTATATCCAAGTTCGTTTATCTTACACAATTGTGATAAATTTAACACAGGGCGACAAAGAATCATTTAGGACTTTTGGCCAAATGATTCACGATTTCTAAAATGGCCGATTTTTTTGTAAAATTTCTGTAAAGATCTACTGAGATATACTTATAAGTAGGATCAACGGAGGTAATCTAAATGCTCATTTTTTGAAAATCTCAAGTTTGAAATCTATCACTGTATGTAGGAATTTATCACTTAAAATTTAATTTTGAGATTAAGGTGGCTCCGAATGAATGTGAATGGCTCCCTCTATTGCAATTTTCTAAATTTCGTTACAGTTTAACTTGAAATTTATAGAAGATATAATGTAGCTTTTTATATTTTAAAATCGCTACATCTGACTTAATTGTCATCAATGAGCTTATTCCCGTTTTAAAAACATGACTAGAGCTTTATACGAAATTTGCAACACGATATCTTTCAAAACTAGAACTAACTAGAAAAACAGTTTCTAGTTTTAAGATCACCATAATTAAGATAATCAATTTTTGACGCAAATCATTGCAACATTTTGTCGATTTGCGAGCTATATATGTGTGTCAAAATCAATCATAAAATATCGAAATGTCCGCAATCATAAATATCGGTACTTGACGTACAATTAAAAAACATCATTATAAATTCTAAATATATGATTATTTGGATCTTCTTCATCCAATATCTGAAAAATTTTGTATTTTAACACTGCGAAGAAAAGTTGAATCGGTCAATTTGTATTAGAGATACACTTGTCCAAAATATTCTGTCATGTCCACATTTTTGGTCCGTCAAGATTTTAAAGTTGTTCAGAACATTTGGGTCAATGTAAAATAAAAGTTTTCAAAATACAAAGCTTTAATCAAAACCATCAAAGTTCAAACAATATTGGAGGTAGGATGCACACAATAATAAAAAAAAGTAAATTTCTTCAATTTTTAATGTTCTTTCAAAATCAGAAATAATAGATGCACTTCTATTAACAAATGAGTTGCGCAAAATGCAAAAGAATAATTTAATTTAAATTAAAATTTAGAAATTTGAAGTCCAACTTAGTTGGAAAATGATGGAAATTCGCTAGTATTTGCGAACTTTCTCAGTTTTGAAAGTAGTTGAATACTTAAAGTACTTTAACACCCTATGAATCACCCTGTGTAATAACAGGGTGGCTACAAACTAAATCACTCTGTATAATAACAGTGGTTGAAAACAAAGTTCCTCAAAAGGCGACTTTTCTTCTATAATAGTTCTCATACGAACCATTGTAAGTTAAAGGGTGCAGCCTTTTGAGACTATCAAAATCCGTTTCTAAGTTGCCGAACAAATCGATAAATTGCAAATGCAATGAATCAGTATGTACGAGCCATACTTTTTGGGAGATGAAAAGGCCGAAATGTCAGCGTCACATTAAAGATAATGTTTCTTAGATGTTTCCATGGTAGACAATTCTTTTTTGAATTTGAAATGTACTGAAACAAAATGCACACTTTCAAATAATCTTTATATAATTTACCGTGTTTTCAAATTAGGAATCATTTTAAGCACACGCATTATAAAAGATCATTCGCTATCAATTTCGTATCACATTTTCAATTAAAAAACTCTGTTAGATTTTTGCACAGCGCTGTAAATGCTTTCTCAAATACATTAATGGATGCACTAAATCTTGCCAATGAGTCACAGATATGTTAAATCTCTATATGTTTATGCGAATAATATGAATCATCAAAAGCAGCCACATATGCATGTTTTGAAATTCAATACTAACTAAAACTATACGTACATGCGTACACCTTAGGGTGGCCATTATATTTGAAGTTTCGAAAAGTTGCCTTCGACTGCCCAGTTTTCTTTATCGTTTAGTTTATAAACAATGGTGCGTCCAAAATTTTGGCTTGACCAAAACTACATATAGTATAAAGATCGTGAGAGCAAGACACCCTGGCAAAGTCTTTCAGTGCAACTTGGGCTCCCCTTGATTATAATGGGAGGTTAATTTGTATGCACTTTTTCAAATAGGACTGTTACTGCACATCAAACTGTCATAATATATATGTATATATTACTAAGACTAAGAGCAGTTCAAAAAATCATAAGTAATTCGATTGCACAATAAGGTATACTATCGAGAAATTGTAAAGCCAATTTTCCTCATTGGATAATAGATGATCACATAGACCACATGTTGTATGTAGTGAAGAAAATATTGCAGTGGTAGCTATAAGTGTACGAGATGACAAGCTTGAGAACTTGGCTTGCCGTATGCAACAATTTGGCGTGTTCATGTGAGGATACTGGTTTAAACGCATACAAAATTCACCACCGTTTCAGCCTTTGTGCTTTTGAAATGCTTAGATCTCTTGTTTTCCACAAATATGTATGTTGTTCAGCGGCACAGCCAAGTTTTGGCTTAATCGCTACGCCTATTGGCAAAATTGCCTTATTCGGACTGAAGAGAAATACGAAAACAGGAAACAGCGCTACTTGCCGCACTGTCCGGAAACATTCCTATGAATCGTTAATTTCACATATCGGATCAATCAGTGATATTCCATATGTAAACTTTTTTATTTGCGGCTTTGGCGAGATTTTTTTTAATACTTAATATCTCAAAACTATAGATTCTGAGTTAAATCGTTTTTCCTTGCAACCACAGATATGAAAAGCTACCTGTAATCAAAATTCGACAAAAATTTCAGCTTCCTCAAAGGGCATGGGCCGAAATAGTTTAAGAAAATTACAAAACGGTATATTTTTGTTCCTGACGCAAGTTACAAAAATCATATTTCTGTATTGATATGTTGTTATATTTTTAGCGTACAAACCCTTTATGGCTTAACTCGATATCCTTATGCGTTAATGAAAGTGTGAGAAGTGCCTGAAGGGCCGCCTTAAAATAAACCAAAATTATGACTTTCTGAAGTCCTCCGCTTAGATGTTATAAATAGTGATTTTTGCTAAATCGGTCAATATTTAAGTGTGGTAATGCAGTGTGGTAATGCGCCGTGGTAATGCAGTTCACTTTCATTCCCAGGACTAAGTCTACTAAATGTCTGAAAGGTACTAAATTATACTGAATTTGGTGCAATTGAAGTATATGAAGTATATGGGTAAAATAGATTATTTTTTTTAAGTTACTAAATTTTAACAAGCATTACAATGCAATATAACTGGCTTTGATTGAAGTCGGTGAAGTCTACGAAATAGGGATTACAGCGGAAAAATTAAGTTTCAATAAACCGGCCAATTTGTACCACATTTTCATCTCAGAACTTACGAAGCTAAGAGTAGACGGTTTAAATCGGCCATTCGTATGGCAGGTACCAGAAAGGGCATGGTTATTTGGTCGATTTTTTTATGTAAGATTTTACAGAGAATTACAAGCTAATACAAAAAAAAAAAAAAAAAAAAAAACAAAATAATAATAACTAATCAGAAATTACAGAGGGAACATTGAATTTCGGAAAATCGATCAAATTGTATGGGAGGTACCAGAATAGACGTTTCAGTGCACGCCGTAAACATTCTGAGACTTTACTTTGACAAGCTCTCAATGTTTGCCAAACTTACCGCATCTAAAAAAACATATGAACCTAAAAATATATAAGTTAAATCGGCAGTTCGTATGGGAGGTACCAACAGCAACTTAGTTAATCGGTCGATGATCAAAAATTCAAGTTGCTACATTCTACGAATGAGGAGTAAGTGGGAACGAGGCGAATTTCGTTTCACCTATATGCAATGTTAAAGAAAAAGAAAAAATATAATATTTCTGATATAAGAGGTGTGATCAAAAAATAGCCGTTATTTTAAAATTTTTCAAAAAGTATTTATTTATTCATCAATAACTATCTCAAAGTAATCCCCCACAGATATAATACACTTATGCCGAAACACTTCTGAAACGCGCTTTTTGGTATCGCCAGCAGCTCCTGTCTCGATTTTTCTTTTATCTCCTCAATCGTAGCAAAACGCTTTCCTATCATCGGTGTGTTTAGTTTTGGGAAGAGAAAAGAGTCAGCGGAGGCCAAGTCCGGTGAATACGGTGGTTAAGGCATAACAGTGGTTTTGTTTTTGGCTAAAAACTCACGCACAAGCATCGATGTGTGAGCTGATGCGTTATCATGGTGCTAAATCCATGATATGGTTGGTTTTCCGCAATTCTGTGCGTTTCTGACGAATTGCTTAGCGCAAACGGCGCATAACTTCAAGGTAGTATTCCTTGCTGGCAGTACGACCTTATGGTAAGAATCGAAGAAAACAGTGGAAAAAACCGTCACATTTGACCGAACCAATTTGACGTGTTTTTTCGGTCTTGGCTCTTCCGGATGCTTCCATTGGGATGATTGGGTTTTGATTTCAATATCATAGCGATACACCCATGATTCGTCACCAGTTATGACCTTTTTGAGGAAATCTGGATCGTCGTTGACGACGTTCAACAGCTCCTGAGTGATGTCCATGCGACGTTGTTTTTGCTCAAAATTTAGTAATTTTGGAACAATCTTCGCTGCCGCACGTTTCATGCCTAAAACATCTGTAAAAATTGCTTGGCATGAGCCGAACGATATGCCAACATCATCAGCAACCTCTCTAATAGTGATTCGACGATTATCCAAAATCATTTTCTTCATTGCTTCAATGTTTTCATCGATTGTTGACGTGCTTGGGCGACCAGGACGAGCATCGTCATTGACATCTTCTCGGCCTTCCTTAAACCGGTTATACCACAATCGAACTAGTGTTCTGCTCATAGTAAACTCGCCAAACAGTCAATATTTTAAATGTCCTTGCACATTTAATTTAATTTTTTACACAAAACTTAATACAGCATATCATATCAGAAAAAAAAAATGCGAAAATCGAACATACTCGTACGTAACTCACGAAATGAAAATAACGGTTATTTTTTTATCACACCTCGTATTGTACAATACCAAAGAAATCCATGAGCTGCACGCAGTAAACTGTGATGTAGTAGGATATTTTGCTGATTAGACTTGCCCTAATATTGGGCCGTTATGACATAGCGAAAGGATTTTCGCATAGCTTGACGGAATGTTCGATCCAATAAGCATTATTTTTCCATTTCCATATATGATATACATATGCGAAACGAGGCTGTGGATGTGGAATATCGAAGACATCTCATTATGATATATAAACACATATTCGTAAAATTCTTATGTTAATTTAGCCCTCTTATGGAAATTAGTGATCGACCGTGGAGTGATGGTTAGTACACGCGACTATTGCTCGCATTATCGCAGGTTCAACCACGCATACAGCCACCTATCTTCATTCGAACGGCGCACAGTGAGATTCTAAGTGCAAAAAGTCTATTTTTCGACTGTAAAATATTAAAAATGTAATGATGCAATTTTGTACGGAATTGTTTAGTTAAGAGAATTCATCATTGCTTTTTTGAAAAAAATAATTTTTTATCGCAAAATAATTACTTAAAAATGCTTGGGAGAAGTAAAGCGCAAAACGACTAAGATTTTAATGCAACTTGAGGGCCTGTATATGCATATTTGTTGTTCGTTTTACTATTTTATGTCATGATGTTCTAAAAATATGGTATTTTGTGATTCTTTAAGAAAAAAAGACAACTGGATAGTATAAATAGTTTCGAAACTATTTAAATTAAAAAAAAAAAAGCCCTAGAAATTTCAGTGTTCTAATAAAATGAAGGAAGGGAGTATATTATTGGGATTTATATAAAAAAATCCTTATAATATTTTATACTGCTGAACAAAGTTATACATTTTATGAAAAAAGTCGCAAGAAATTACGCTACAAATTAAGCAAAGAAATAAAGATAAAGCACGTATACAATAAACCATTTCAAAAGTGGTCGGCGCTCAAAGACGAACATAAGGCTATGAAACAAGAAAACAAAGTCCGAATTCACAACGCATTTAAAGACCATATGCATTTACGTGTTGATGAGGTTCAGCAAGGCACTGGGACCTCCAACGACGGCTACACCTCAAGACGTTTTTTTCCAATCCGTCACTTGTAGCTGACATAACTGAAGTTGAAGAGGAATTAATTGATAGGTTTCGCATAATATTACAAATAATCACATGTGGCCGGAATATTAATTCTTCGAAGTTTAAAAATTACACGCGGGATACGGCGAAACTTTATGTCGAAAAATACAGCTGGTATTATATGCCAATAACTGTGCACAAAATATTAATGCATGGAAAAGAAATTATCGATGCAGCTACTCTTCCTATTGGTATGCTGTCCGAAGAGGCAGAAGAAGCGCGCAACAAGGATTATAGAAAATATAGACTGATGTTTTCAAGAAAATGCAATAGAATGACAACTAACTCTGATGTTTTCAACCGTCTCTTGGTGTCATCAGATCCTTTTCTTAGTAAAATAAGGCGTCAACCGCGTAAACAACATTTGGAATTAGATGATATTGTAAAAGAAATGATAGATGAATCTCACATATATAAAAATGATTTGGCGTGTGTTTGCCACAGCATAACTAAAGAACGGAGTGACGGATTTGCATAAAATTTTTTGTATGCGTTTGAGTGGCGCACCGAGTGGTTTAGATTTATACTTCGGTCCAATTGGACAAAGGGGCGTGGTACCTCCCATACAAACCACAAATTAAAAATCCATTATTTCTGCTCCGGCTAGCAGTATGTGAACAAAATTCGGTATATAAGTTTGGTTTACATATTGTAAGTTCTGCTGCAAATATGGGCGGGATTGGACAAATAGGCGTGGTACCACCCAAAGAAATCAAAAATTAAAAAAACCATTATTTCTGATCCTGTTATAGGAAAATTTAAGTTTTTCATATACTGACTTTATTTCACTTCTTATTTTTCTATGTATGAGAAACTTTTAGGAGAAACTGAAACACCTAACTTTGTCAGTCATGTTGCCTTCTTTTCACTTCTCAATTTTTTCCTTTGCCTAAGCTTAACTTAAAAAAGTTCCTAATTAGTGCTATTTGTGAAAATTGTTTACGAGCCTTATTCAGTGCTATTGTGTTTGCTGCAGAAAGTGAACATTTTAAAATACAATTAACCGTGCGCTCAAATTTTTTGTGCAATATAATATAGGTGTTGGTGAGTATAATTTCAGCAATAACTTTTTTTATAAGAAAAAACGAAGAACATTTTCTTTTCTTCTTCTTCTCTCTTCTCTTATATATAAAAATGAATTTCGGTCAGAAACAGTATTAGATTATAGTATTGATTTTGTTTTCAATTAACTTTCATAATAAGTGAGTGAGATGCCGCCAATCAGACGTAGGAACATTGGTCGCAGAGGCCGTACGGCTACAAGATCAAGAAATTCTCGAGTGATTGAAAGTCCTGAACATCGAGCAAATCCCGATTAATTCAGTCACATGAAGATCAAGCTAAATGGTGAGAAAAATGTGTAGTAATTCATTAATTGAGAATGGCTGGGCCGATTTGGCTCAAATTTTTTCTCAGTTGTTCGTAATTGCCTGGAGAAGATTTTTACGAAAGAAAATTTTGGGGAAACCCTCCGGAAAAGTGGGAAATTTGAAAAAATCGAAAATGAATTTTTTGTATGGAATTTTATGTGCAATTGTTCCGGAATGGCAAAATAGAAAACTGTTAGTGGAAAACTCGGAAAATTCCGGAAAATTTTCAATTTGTTTGATTTTGAACTGTGTAAAGTTAGAAAATTCGTTGTAAAGTTCGGAAAATTATGAAATTTATTGTGTTAAAATATGTTTTGCGTGAATTTTGGGTGGAGAAGTTAGCGAGATAAATAACAGATGGCGCTGCGCTGCGCTTAATGCCACAACCCCGTAGATGGCGTTATACGTTAACTTAGGCTGAGCGCAATTTGACAGGTGCACTTTTCGCATTGTCATTTTCTATTAAACAAATGTGCTATATTTCCTGCTGCAATTGATTCGAGTTTTACCTATTATTACACTGATTTCGGATACTCATATATCGCGTATCACATCAGTAAGTGGTACAAACAGTACGATCAATTGAAATTCAGTGCAATATTTATCAATTCGATCATTTTTTCAGAAAATAAGTTTGCGTATAAAAATTTAGGTCATCTTATTGGATTGCAGGCATTTATTGTGATACATTCATTTCGTAAGTTTTTTTTTAAATAATTTTCTTTTTAATAGGATTAGTCAACAACGACTTTATTCTATTTCAAGGAGAGTTATTTGCTTGACTAATTCCACCTATTAGACGATCAAACCTTGGACGTCGTACATGTCGTGCAATAGTTAGTCAGAATGTTTGTGATAATTAAACACAAGAGGAACGCGCTGAACAAAATGAATGGACACGTGCCCATGTTGCACAAGTTCGCGTTGCACAATCACCACATCACATTGTCGAAGGAAGAACTCATCACCAAAGTGTTCCCCGGCATTATAAAAATCTCGACTGGATTAGTGAACTAGCAGTAACAGCAGCTAAGAGTAAGGACGTTGATAGCTTGAATTTAGTTATTCAAAGTCAAATCGCTGGAAAACTGTATTCGTACAAATCTATTGACAGAGTGACCGACGAGGATGAAACGACAAACTATCCGAAGGAATTTTTGAACTCGCTTGATGTGCCAGGAACTCCGCCGCATAATTTACAGCTGAAGGTAGGATCGATCATACCCATGTTGCGGAATGTGAATCATCCGAAATTGTGCAATGGTACGCAATTGTCCATCAAGAAACTGATGAACAATGTGATTCAAGCGACGATCATCAAGGACAAATTCAAAGGAGAGGAAGTCCTTATCCCACGAATTTCGATAACTCCAACTGGTCTTCCATACCAATTCAAGAGGATTCAATTCCCCATTCGATTAGCTTTTGCGATGACAATCAATAAATCGCAAGGCCAATCGTTGGAAGTCTGTGGGATTAATCTCCCTGTTTTTCGTACGGTCAGCTATACGTTGCCAGTTTGCGTGTTGGGAAAACCGTCTTCGTTGTTTGTTTTTGCGCCGGAAAACAAATCAAAAAATATTGTTCATCATAATGCTCTCTACTGATTTCGATTCCATTCAAATAAATCACATTTTTTTATTATTACTCGGGAGTTTATCTGAAGGCGTTAAATTGTGGCGAGTCGAAGTTCGCCGGGTCCGCTAGTAAGTAAATAAGTTTCCTTACACATGTAACTAATCATTTTATTTTAGGCAATCCTACTAAATATTTTTACAGAAAATAAGTCAGGCGGGTAGTGGGTCAAATGGTTATTTTTTCTGAGTAATATAGGCGATGGGCGTGGCCGATTTGGATGAAACTTTCCAAAATTTTTGTTTCCGTAGTACAGATGATCCATGCCAAGTTACAAGAATTTCTACCTAACAGAAAAAAATGTATACGAAAATTTAATTTTTAGTTGTATGGGCGGTGGCCGATGGGCGTGGTCGATTTGGATGAAACTTTATATTTTTGCTACTCTACGTCATAAAACGCTCTATGCCGAATTTCTACGACTCTACGACAACTCCTTATATTTATTGCACAAAAATGTATGAAGCAATCCCACTGTGCGGCGGTCACCTCGAGGTAATCGACAAGTCTGGTTAATGATTCTCAAACTATGATGTTCGCAATTGTCGTTAAACTGCAGGCCTCGTTGAGTGAGTCTAAAACTAGAATGTGTGTAAGCTCATTGAATGTGAGAAGATCACCCATATCTCATCCATGGGATGCAAGGGAATTTATTATTGTTTAATAATTCGTAAAGTCGGTCTAAGAAATTTATATTTTTCGTTAAATTTGCTCAAAGTTGTATTTACCTTATTTGTCCTAAATTATTTAACGCACAAAAATGTTCTCAATGTAGCTTCGTATAATTCAAGTACATTTTCAGACATTTTTATCATACATTATTGTAAGAGGAAGTGTACTTTTGTTTGAATTTTTCTGTGTTATTTATAATGTGTTTGTCTCAAATTCTGTCGAAATAAGACGCGATCTCAGTAATGACTAACATTTGATCCGATTTGACCCAAATTATGCATATACCGGATCATCTATTTTTCGGTTTCAAAAGTAAAGTTAAATAAAACACACATAAAGGTGTGATTTCGATGAAACTTTTATTTTATTATAAAGCTTGAACCTTGTCATTATGTACGAAATACAATGTCATCTAAATGACCGCCTCTGGATTGATTGCAGCAGTGTATCCTTTTGAGTAGTCTTCGACCGCATTTTAGGCGGTATTTCGGCGATGACTTGACGATTGTTGGTTTTCCAAATCTTCAGCGTTCGAGGATTATACGCGTAGACACGGTCTTTGACGTAGCCTCACAAAAAAAGTCTAAAGGCGTCAAATCGCATGATCTTAGTGGCCAACTGACATTGGCAATTCTCTTGCAATAAAGCCAAAATCAGTCGTGTTATGTGGCTCGTGACACGGTCTTGTTGAAACCACATATCGTCCAGTTCATAATCTTTAATTGCAGCCAAAAACAAGTCGGTTATCATACGGCCATAGCGCTGTGAATTGAAATGCGAATTATCCGTCACACTTTCACTAACAGAACCGATATTTTCGGCAGAGCGGACAATGCGATGATGCACAGGCCTGACTATATCTGTAATGCTTCCAGCCTCTTCAAAGTAGGTCTCTACATAGTAGGTCGATTATGGCAATCATAATCGCCCTGTAATGCTCGAAAAGTACCCCCGTTTGAATCACCACTTTTAAGTAAGTTTTAACTGTTTTTACGCGTTCTTCGGTTGCTAATCGATCCATATACGTAAATGGCAAACCTTTCACTAAATAAATAACAGTTAACAGCTGACAGCCCTGCTATATCGGCGGTTTTGACACCACCAAATGGACAACCGTACATAATTTCTTGCATGTAGCCTTTGCTTGTACTAAAACAAATTTACGAAATATCTTTCTGGGATTCTCTTAAGATCTTTAAGCAAATCCCTAAAGTTGTTTGCCCGAACAGAAATTTTCCACACAGCACTTTCTGGTAGTGAATAACAAAACTTGGTAGAGGATGTAGCACAATTTTAACTTTTGAAAACTTCCGTACAAATAACGGGCACCTTAGTATACATAGTTTGCAATATTAAACATACATACAATGCGTATATTTGTATATTGTGAGAAAATATATGGAAATTATTCAATGTGCAAGTACTCCATGGGAAACTTAGCCGGTAGGCTCCTATGCAACATAATATTATCTTTATTTCTTGACTTAGACTTAGACTTTGGTTTGTTATAGACACCAACATGATTATGAATGAGTTTTTTTATACAAAACACTTGACCTTGTCTTTATCTGAAAGCGCAGTTATAGTATGAAACTGGGGGAAAAACTTGTTTGCTTTTTGTTAATAGACAAATGTAGTTTTTTTTTAATGTAAAATAAAACTACAAAACGGGTAATTTTGAAAGCATTTTACTAGGAAAAAAACCTTGACACCAAAGGCTAATTAAAAATCCACGTCAGATATCAACATATTACATGCAGTAAAATATGACTTTAGTTAGGGAATCAAAGCTTAACCGTAACCGTAATCATTATCCGAAACAACAAATTGAATTTTGCAACCATAATCGGAATAGCAAACAAAGTTGAAAATTTAAGAATAAAAAAAAAAAATTAAAAAGGAAAATAAAAACATCATAACGCAATCTTTTATATCAGCTTTATATCGTTTTACAAACATAATTATTATTATTATTTTTTTTTTCACAAAAACAAATTCCCCAGCATTCCATGAATGAGATATGGAAAAGCTTTTCACATTCAGTGAGCTTACACGCATTCTATTTTTAGACACGCTCAACGGTTTAACGACACATAGACACACAGACACACCGAGGTGACCGCCGCTCAAATGATAGGTGGCTGTATGCGGGATTGAACCCAGGATTATTCCAACGATAGTTGCGATAATTGTGGAAAAGATGTCCTGTTTTCCACCACGATAGTATCCAAGTTAAAAATGAAGATACTCCTTTAACGATGAGGTAAAGTTTACCATAAGCTATAATATATTTTTATAAAATCCCTTAAATTTAGGGATCGTTACCGTTCGAAAAGCAAACGAACCATTTTTTATATTCGTTTTCATAATTCGTATAGATTTTTTTTTTTTATTTTGAAAAGCTTTTATTTTTATTGAGCAGAGCTACCATAAAATTACTATTTTTGTGTGAACTAACATGAACAAATTTTGAAAAAATATATGTATATTTAATAGTAACATTGTTTTGTATCACAATGGACTATGTAGTCTTAGTGAGTCTTCTATTCAGATTGCATACTGACCTAATTTTGTTTTTTGTTTTTTTGTCGAAAACTTTCATTATTTTTATAAAAATCCTGTTACCAATGCTTTCATCCACAGATGATTTGTTTATCTACCGTTTTGAACGTTTTATGATTACGTTCTGTTAATTAGAAGATAGTTTTGAAATGTTTCCATTTCTAATGTAGAATGTAAAATCAAAAATACGAGTATACAAGATCTTTATTCTGATTCGGACAAATGAAATAAAATTGTATCAGATTTTTTTTTATTTCGTTTCAAAATTCTCAGTTCCAAAAACAGACAACATTTTTGAGTAACTGTGAACTTTTCTGAGAGCCTCGTGATTCAGAAAATAAGCCAGTTGAAGCATTTTTTCCTTTTGCAATTTGGCGCCAGACCTTTTTCTCAGTCAAGAAACGAAACTACATTTGGTTTCAGTTCTCATTCAGATTAAGAATCCAAATTGCATAGAACTATATTTTCGTTTCAGATTCAATATACGAAAATATCTGTTTCGTTATGTTTCGGTAAGAGAAACAAAATCAATGTACGTTTTTAATTTCGTTTCAGGTAAAACACGAATCATTAATATAATTCTTTGAGCGGCGGCCAACTTGAGTTATCGACAAGTCTAGTAGAAGCTTCTCAGACTGGCATTCGAATACTCTTCAGATCATTGCAGGCGAAAAATATTTCTACGAAAGCGGTCCTAAAACTAGCCGACATGACGTATACGAGTAGATGGTAGTTTCAAAAAAATTATTATTCCATTTAAAAAGTCTCAGTCCAACCAACATTAAAGCCGAGCTAGATTCTACTCTATGGCAGTTTGCTTTTATTTACGACTGTAAAATTTTTGGTAGCAGAGTTCAAACGACGTCATAAGAGGTGCCAAGACGAATACCGTACTGCTCGACAAAATGAAGTGTCCACGTCAGACACGGATAAAAAAAGTCAGAAAAAGCTAGCATTTCAAAAAGCGCTGTAGTACATCCTATATTGATCGAAGATTTGAAGATGAGAAATCTGTGCGTAAGATGAGTGCCGCGCTTGCTTTCAATGGAGCAAAAACGGCGTCGTGAAGTTTCAGTAGAGTGTTTTGCGATGTTTCACCGCAATAAAACCGAATTTTTGTGTCGATTTGTAACCATGGATGAGACATGGTCCCACCAATTCACACCTGAAAAGAACAGTCAAAGCAGTGGACTGAAATGGCAGAATAGTGGCCAAAGAAGGCGAAGACGATTCCATCTGCAGGCAAGATCATGGGGTCTGTTTTTTGACATGTGCATAGGATTATTTTCATTGATTATCTTCAGAAAGGAAAAACCATCAACGGAGAATATTATGCTAATTTATTGCAGCGTTTAGGTGATGAAATTATGGAGAAAACGAGGCATTCGGCAAAAAAGGAAGTGTTCTTTCATCAA
The DNA here is from genome assembly GCA_019455685.1 of Philornis downsi. Taxonomy (NCBI): domain Eukaryota; kingdom Metazoa; phylum Arthropoda; class Insecta; order Diptera; family Muscidae; genus Philornis; species Philornis downsi. The sequence continues at coordinate 144,711 of JAHXMU010000240.1, forward strand.
GGCAATACTCCAGTTCACATATCCACTATTGTGATGGCCAAAATTAATGAATCAAAGTTCGTATTGCTTTATCGTGCACCTTATTCGCCGGATTTACTTTCCTCGGACTTTCTATTTTCAAACTTGAAAAAAATGGCTCGGTGGTAAAACATTTGCCAACATAGAAGAGGTAGATTCTGGGATTGATGACTATTTTGAAAAGTTTGACAGAAGCTATTGAATATCGCTGGAAAAGTGTATCTAGCTAAAAGTGTCTTCTTTGTTGACGCCTAGTTTTGGGACTGGCTTCGTATTAATATATCTCATTTTTTGTGTTTTATCCGGTCCTTTTTTAAGCCATGCAAAACCACACAAGCTTGTACTCATTTTAAATCTGTTGCTCTTTTTGACATTCCTCTCTGTATTGAAAAGGATTTTCTGCGGGCATGTGCCATTATTTATACTAAGCACTAACTCGAATTTTCCATAAGCTAGGTTGCACCAGCTGATTCTTGCTATCGTTACGATTACACTAACTGAAACTTTACTCAACGAGTTAACCACTCAACTTCTGTCGCTTTACTGCAAAATGGTAAACAAAACATACTTTCGGCAAAAATCACTTTTGCATTTATAATTCAGATACAACTATTGATATTGGTCTTAAAACCTAGATAAAGAATTATCCGTTTAGTGGTTTCAAAACCGTAGGTCTGGCAAAGAGGTCAGCTATTAAATACCTGTCATCTTTAGCGTTATTTATTTAGTGAAACGTTTGCTATTTACGATTACGAATCATTTAACAACTGAAGAACGCATAAAAATAGTTAAAACTCACTACAAAAGTGCTGATTCAACACGACCGATTTTGGCTTTATTACATGAGAAGTTCCCAGAAAGCGTAATTTCACGTTTTGGCGAAGCATTTCGTCGAGATACCGCGCGAAATGTGCGAAAGCGTGATCGAAAACTACATCAAAAAAATCCACTGGCATAATCGGAAGATCCAAGCATTATAACGAAATAAAACTTTCATCGAAATCATAGATTTATGTTTGTTTTATTTAAGTGGATGGATAACCCTATATTTCTCATAATATTTTAAATTTCTGTGCAGGTCTACTAAAATTTTACATAAGGAATTTGTTCACCTAACCCTACACCGGACTGCAGCTGCATAAACTAGTAATGACCTTTTCAGTGCCTCCTGAAGAAAGTAGCGGATTTTACAAAAATCGGCTGCAACTGAAAAATCTTAAATTAGGTATCTTATAGTATTTCGTTCTACTACTTATATAGGGTGATTTTTTAAGATTTAAGTTTTTTAGGTTGGCAGCACTCCAAACGTCATCTGTCAAAGTGAAAGTGTACAGTATACTCTGCCATTTCATCATGGAAAGACTAACAAACGAGCAACGATTGCAAATCGTTGAAATTTATTATCAAACTTCGTGCTCTGTGACAAACGTGAGTCGTTCGATACGACCATTTTATGGTCGTCATAATCGACCTGCTGAATCCACAATTCGTGCTGTTATCTCCAAATTTCGCACCAAATTGACTTTGTTGGACATAAAACCATCGACTCGCATGCGTAGAGTGCGTACTGAAGAAAATATTGCAGCCGTAGCGACCAGTGTTAATAACGATGGTGAAATATCTATTCGTCGCCGTTCTCAGCGATTGGGCATGTGGTACTCAACCACAAAGATTTTTTTTTGCCCCAATCGGCTGAGTTGAACTTGGTTGACATGTGGTTTCATCAGGACGGTGCAACATGCCACACTGCTCGTAAAACAATGGATATGTGGAGGGATGAATTTAGTGAGCAGCCCCCAAGATCTTGCGATTTAAAGCCTTTTGATTATTTCTTGTGGAGTTATGTCAAGTCGTTAGTCTATGTGAACAAGCCGAACACAGGATAACATAACACGCGTTATTCGTGGAATACAGACCGAAATGCTCGAAAAAGTGACGAAAAATGGGACCTTCCGAATGTACATTAGACGGAGCCGCGGACAACATTTACATCAAATTATCTCTAAAAATTAAATGGCAAAGAAAAAGTTATCGATTTCAATAAAAATTTTTGATATATGATGCAAATTTGAGTGCTTTTTCGATTTTTAAAAAAACTATGATTAAAAAATCACCCTTTATATGTTGTGACAGACTGCGACGCGAAGTTTAGTATGTATTGTTCGCATGATCGCAGTTTCAATTCCCGATACAGCCACCGATACATCAATGCATCGGCAAACCGAAACTGTAAGTATGCCGGTTTTTTTGCAAACTTATAATTTTCGAATTACCGGTTTTGTCGCTTCGGTTTTTGAAAAACTATAACTTTAACATACTATTAATCATGTTTCATTATAAGCGTCATTGAAAAAATATGTATCTCTATAATTGACTATTTTGAATTTGAAAAAATAACAATTTAAGAGCTATTTTTTTAAGAGAATTAATGATAATAATACAACTTTTTTTTAATGATGTTTTATAAACTAGAATTGAATACTTAAATATTACAATATTTATAAATGAATGTACAACATTTCGACAGTGTTTCGGCTGACTGCCTCTGCCTAAACTTATAGATGAGATGAGTTTATTGTAAATAAGAACCTGCGAACTTAGAAAATATGTTCAACTAACTTTATACGTATCCCATTTTCTCTTTTCCGTGCTGTCGGTTTTGATGTTATACTTTAATTTTTTAGAAATAACTAATACAAATCACAACGGATGCATTTCTGTGTGTTTACTTATTGGCTGATACATCATCAAACCGATTGTTCCTTAACTGTCAGGGATAGTTTATATATTGATTTAGTTACTGTGCGAGAGTTGAAGATCTAGCCATTTCAAATAATTAAAAATATTACCAATAATTTTAAAATGTGGTGATTACCTGACGTCTATAATAGTGCGCATTTTCGTAAGAAATATGTGTACAGTTTTCCCGAAAATCGGATTTAAAAAAAAGTCATATTTCGAATAACTTAGAAAAGCGATTCAGTGAAAAAGTCATGTATTTAAACACTATACGTAGATATGACACAAGCTCATGAATAAATTTTAGGAACCTTCGGGAGAAAAATGCATTACAATTAATGGAGTGTATAGAAGTCCTATGACTCATGTGCTATATACTGACATCGACGAAGTTAAGCACATTAAAATATAGTTTCTGAGTTGAGTGAGTCACGTTATACGTAGGAAAGAACAGGGACTTAAAACACTTTTAAAGTGTTAGGTAGCTTTTCTGCTTCTGGTGCATAGTTGATAAAAATTTATATTTTAATAAGCGGATCGTAAACGACATATTTTGGCAAAAAAAATGCCTTCAAAAAAAAGGGGAGCATCACTGTTTTGATATTATCTTTTGCTGAACTACAGTAGGTATCTGTCTTTGCTGCTAAAGATTACTTAATTTATAAAATACATTAGCACCAATTCATTTATAATCTTCCCACGAATCCCCAAATGGGTTAATAGAAAAAGTACAATAAAAAAAAAACACAAATATAATGAGGTAATAACTGCAAAATCTGGGTCAAAAAGTAAACGAAATTATTGTTACTTAAACTTCAGTAGTGAATGTAATTTAACTTTATCTACAAAATAGCAACAGGAAGAAGTAAAAATAAGATAGGGGGAAAAATATTACATTCATGCTCGGTTTTTCTATTTTGTCGGGAACATGCAGTAAATAATATGTATGTTAATTTATCTTTTACATAATCGGAGACGATGAATGATTTAATATTAAAAAGGCATTTCAATTTTAATTTTTACGTACACTGTTTAATACTTTTTCTTATTTATCCATTTAGAGGTTTCAAAACCGCCGGTCTGGCAAAGCTTTCAGCTGTTTAATATCTGTCAGCTGTGAAGTGTTATTTATTTAGTGAAAGGTTTGCCATTTACGTATATTAATTGATTACCAACCGAACAACTCGTAAAAACAGTTAAAACTTACTACAAAAGTGGCGATTGAAACGTGGGCACTTTTCGAGCATTACAGGGTAATTACGATCGTCATAGCCGACCTACTGTGCAAGAAATTTGCAAGATTTTAAAGAACTATGAAGAGACTGAAAGCGTTGAAGATGTGGCCAGTCTTGTGCATCAACGCAATGTATGCACTGCCGAAAATATCGCTTCTGTTAGTGAAAGTGTGACGGATAATCTGAATTTCAATTCAAAGCGCCGTGGCCGTATGGAAGCGATTTTTTTTTTTTGCCCGCAATGGAAGATTATGGACTGGACAATACGTGATTCTAACAAGACGGTGCCACGAGCCACACAACACCACCGATTTAATTTCAGATCATGCGATTTGACCCCGTTAAAATTGTGTATGGGGCTACGTCAAAGACCGTGTTTACACGGATAATCCCCAAAACATTGGAGCATTTGAAAACCAACGTCCGTCAAGTTATCGCCGAGATACCGTCCGAAATATTCGAAAAAGTGGTCGAAAACTACCTGAAGAGGATCCATTGCTGCAACCAATCCAGAGGCTTTCATTTAAATGACATTGTTTTTCGTACATACATTATAATGAAACGAAAGTTTCATCAAAGTCATAGCTTTACGTATGTTTTATTTAACTTTACTTTTGAAACTTGAAAATTGATAACCCGGTATAAACACATACCGTGAGAGTCAAAATAAAGTAAACACTATATATATATTGGTTTTATATAACGTTCTATTATATTTAGATAAATAATGCTGTATAGAAATAATAGAACTAAACTAGAAATTAAATCAATAAAACAATAAACAAAAACAGAGGCACATTAAAAAATAATTCACTTTTTACTGTAATGTACCAATTGTTAAGTTTCAAAATAAAGTAAATAGTTTTCTAACAAAATGTACATGTTTATACTTAATAACTTGCATGTTATTCCTTTTGACATTATCGCAACTGCTAATAATAATAATTTTATTTTTGTCAAATCAGATTAAATTCTACTCCATTCAGAAGTAGCAAAGAGCCACCCCTCCCTCACAATTTTGGCCAATTGTCCTGTTGAGACATCCAGTTCTGTACGAGGTATGTTCGAAAAATAGGGTGAATTTTCATTTTTCTCAAAAAATATTTATTTATTCATCAATTTCACATGTGCTGGCGTTTTTTCTAATCCTTGAAGCAGTTCTGATAAGCACTTTTTGGTATGTCCTTTAGTTCTCTCAGCGATTCAGTGTTTATCTCCTCAATCAACGCAAAATGCCGTCCTTTCATGGGTCTCTCCAATCTTGGGAACAGAAAAAAGTCGCAGAAGGCTAAATCTGGTGAATACGGTGTTGTTTTTGGCCAAACAATCTCTCACAAGCAAAGATGAGTGAGCAGGTGCATTATCATGATGCAAAAGCCATGAATTTTGTTTCTACAATTTTTTTTCGCGTTTTTTCGTAGTGCTTTACGCAAACGGCGCATAACTTCAATGTAATACTCCCCATTTACCGTACGACCTTGTGGTAACAAAGAACTTCTTATGTGTTACGCCATGGTAATGAAAAAAACAGCGGGCAAAACCTTGACATTTAACCGAACTTGGCGTGCTTTTTTTGGTCTTGGCTCTCCTGGACTCTTCCATTGGGACGATCGGGCTTTGGTTTTGATGTCATAACCATATACCCATGATTCGTCACCAGTTATGACCCTTTTAAGCAAATCTGGATTATCGTTGAAGTCATTCAACAATTCCTCAGTGTGCTCATGCGACGTTGTTTTTGGTCAAAATTCAGCAATTCTGGAATGAACTTCGTTGCTCATGCATGGCATGAGCCAACCGATATGCCGACATCCTCAGCAACTTCCCTAATTGTGATTCGACGATTCTCTATAACAATTTGCTTCACTTTCTCAACACTTTCATCGGTTGTTGATGTGCTGGGGCGTCCAGAACGAGCGTCGTCATTCACATATTCTCGACCTTCTGTGAAAAGCTTGTACCACTTGTAAACATTTTTTTGACTCAGAGTACTCTTGCCGTATGCCACTGTCAACATTTCAAATGTTTTTGAGCACTTAATTCTATTTTTTACCCAAAATTTGATGCAACTTCTTTGATTCATTTTTTTTCGATAGCAAATAAAACGCAAATAAAAAATTGCCTCTCACAAATAAACTAAACATGCTATATGGATAAAACCGTCAACATATCTTCGAGACGATTGTACCAACATAAAAAAAATAATAATCGAAAGTCAAATGTATTTAGCCCGCGAAATTTCAAAATTCACCTTATTTTTTGAACACACCTCGTAAGACGAATTTCTCGAAACTAGGAATTACATAATTTTTCAAAACGTTGAGATAATCTTACTTTTTCATTGTTGACTCGATAAAAATGAGATTACTGACCGCAGATGCTGCTATAAATTTCCAGACCATTACGGACCATTCTTGAAGGCTTTATTCTTGCTTCTCTACATTTTTTTGGATGACTTTTAATAAAAGTTTGTCTTCAAATTATAAACTATTTCACGTTATAAGTAACTCCTTTACATTGATAAACTTGGGCTTTATCGTCCATTTGGTAATTCTCTGAAATACGAGTATAAACAAAAAATGATTAAGGAGTTGCCGCCGCTTTTACATTTCAACGATTTTTTGCATAAAATTGATGCCACTGTTTACTTTCAAAAAATTGTATATTTTAATAAAAAGCGATTTATATTTTACCGTGTTATTGTTTTTGCCTTTTATTTTAGTGATGAATTAGTTTTGCATTATTAATTTATTTATACCTTTAGTTATCTGAATGTAATGAAACTTCAATTATAAGAAAACGGAGTTTTTACTATACTCTGACCCTCAGATATACTATATATATAATTAACCAAATAATTAAATTCCAACAAAAAAAAAAAAAAAAAATTGAGTACTACTAATATGCGCTTGTTGTTCAATCAGGGAATATTAAAAATATCTTCTTTTGTTAAACAGTCCGGTGGAAAATTTGTTGAACCTTTTTATTATATTTATATGCAAGAATACCTGCATTAAATATAGCATTGCTTAATAAGCTATTGATTTGGCAAATTCGCCTTGACTTCCTATTTAGGATTCATATTATTATATTTAGGATTTTTATTAACCATAGTCTTATCCCTTGCTACTATAGTGTACAATAAAAATTTTTACAAAGAACTTCATTATCATATCAGAGATCGTCATCGAAGTCAAACAAGAGCAAATATTTTTACCTTGTTTCAATTTATGTATTAGAGTAAAGTCTATATTTTGTTTTCGATTCTTAAATTCCACAACTAGTTTTTTTATATGGAGTCTTACAGCGAAAAGTTAGCATAGTACCAACCTTATACTCAAAACCACATTTTTTAGAACTTCAAAAAATCTACTTAAAGAAAACTTGCGTAATTTAAAGACAATTTTCGTTTTTTCCTAGGGGAGTCAAAAGTAATTTTATAACCAAAATATTTGATATCCTCGTAATCTTTTCTTATAACCAATTCTTATCATCAATAATCTTATAACCAAAATATTTGATATCCTCGTAATCTTTTCTTCGATATCGCTTAGTTTGAAACACTCTCCCTCCAAAAAAAAGCCGTTTTCGCTACAAACCAATATACATACGTATACGCATACTATATATACATATATCGGGTGGTTCGGAAAGTTCGTTCGGTTTTTAAAATAAATTTATTAAAAATTTTATATACAAGAAAACAATTATTTTAATCTATTCGTATTACATAATCTCCCAGTTTTTTAATAACTTCTTCCCACCTCTCTGGGACGTTTTTAATTCTTTTCTCATAAAACTCGCGTGGTTTTTCTGAAAAAATCTTTTAATTCGATTTTGAACTTCCTCATCGTTATGGAAATTCAAATCCTTCAAGTAGTTCTTCAGACTGCAAAATAGGTGATAGTCGGACGGGGCGAGGTCTGGGGTGTACAGTGAGTAGGGTAAAACAAGCTCTGGTAGTTTCTGACGGGTCTGTAGGGCAGTGTAAAGTATCAGTAAAAGTGTGAGGTACCCACACATCGAGGTTGTTCACAAATCCGAGCTCTTTCATGACCCATTGAACGATTGAGACTGATTTTTTTTTTTGATTATTTCAGCTGTTTTCCTAACATAGATTAACAATAATTAAATCTCTCATCTCCCGATCTGGGAGCGTCCGTTACGGAGATGTCGCCATTTCTGGTAAGTTCTTTCATTTGGTCCGTTTTCTTCATAAACAGACTTTATTTTTCGGCTGGCTTTTGCAGCCGTTTTTCCTTTCCGGCAATAATACAATACAGCTTAATATGCCTAAAATGCTTTTTTTCGCACATTTTTTCCACTTTTTAAATCGCTATAGCCACTCACGACTAGAACGAAAACTACAGTAAACAATAGTAAACTGTTTAGAGAAGGGGTGGGAAGAAGTTATGATGGTGTTTGAAGGAACTCTACACCGAACGAACTTTCCGAACAAACCAATACATACATTAGGTATAACATACGTAAATTCATTAAATGATCAATTTTGCTTCTATTTTACTTTTTTTATTAGTAATACAACAGACTAATATTAAAATTTAGTAGTTCTACAGTATGTATAAGAAGTCTATTATTGTTAAAAATATTTATATTTTTTGCCATGATTTTTAGCAATAATTCAAGTGCAAGCGAGTACAGGAAGCAGAACAATTTCCTTTCTAATATTTTACATTACAAACATCAATTTCAATACAATTCTACTCTCATAAAGAAATAAATGGGATGAAGGGACGAACGAGTGAGAGATTAAGAATATAAATGCAATACAATAGATTTGCAACCTTAACCAAATAATAAACTCACGATGCTGACAACCTCTTCGCTCTGAAAATAAAGAGGAAAAAAACAAAAAGAAAAATAATACCAAATAATAAAAACGTAAAATTACTTAAAAGTATTAAAAGCAATTTACATTATATCTCCTTTGACATATGAAAGCAAAAAGTACATACTATGAAATACATGAAAAAAATTTAATTATATTAAATGTATCATACTCACGGAACAAATAGTTAAGTGTAGTGTTAAATAATTCCATCTTCCCTTTGCATATTCACGACAGAACATGCGGAGCACGACCTAAATTTTATGAATACGAACCTTGACCTATGTATATACGAAGGTTACATACGTATAAATGTGGTAACACGAGAATTAACATAACATAACACCTTTGGTTGTAAAGATATGATAGATGGCAACACCAAAGCATATTTGTTTGTTCCCCCCTCGCTCCCCTACACGGTTAATATTGAAAATAAACAAACTTGTAAACTAAATTTTTTCTCCTTTAAGAATTCAAAATACTACATTGTCAAAAATGGTTCGAAATATGCAAGCCAGAATTCAACGTAATCCCCGACAAAACGCAGTTCTATTAGTGAAAAAACTTTCGATGTGTCTGCTCGTAGCATGAGGCTCATATTACAAAAGTACGATTAAAGCCCTACAAAACACAAAACGTTTGAGATGTAACACCCGCACAAAAGACAGTCCGCCTAGCAAGGGTAAAGATGTTAAAACACTTATATGTTGGTAACGAGCTTGACAATTTGGTCTTTTCTGACGAAAGCATTTTGACAGTTACCAATAAATAAATAAACAAAATGATCGTGTATGGTTAGAGTGCCGTAAAGGTAAATCAACAAATCTGGAGTGAAATTAATACGTAAACAATCCAGTTGAAGCCACTGGAAGTTTCAACAAGACGAGCTTTGTGCTCGTCAAACAAATGTTTTTTACAAGAACATTTCTTCACAACACTGGCCTCCATATTCCTCGGGATTAAACCTAATGAATTTTTCCATATAATCCATTGTAGAGGTCAAAGTTTTCATTAAAAAAGATGATAACAACAACACCTTAAAGATTATTCTTCGCCGAGAATGGGACAAAATATCATAAGGCTACAATCGTGCAGCGTCTGAAACCTTACCAGATCAACACGATGATATTATTAGCGATAAAAGTGGCTACATATTTTTATTAAAATTTTATATGTTTTTTACAATGTTGTGAAGTTTTTAAGTAACAAAAGTCAAAATTGACAAAATTACAGTATATTTAATTGGTAAAACTTCGAGTGCAGATTCCAGTACTTTCTTTCCCGCACAACATATGCCTCTTTCTTAAAAATGAATGCGACAAAAATGGCTTTATTAGTGATTTTTTTCTCTTTCACTTGATTTGCTTTCAATCAGATCACTTTGCAGAGGATGAAAGTTAGAAACCAACAACACAAATGAAAAATGTAACTAGGATGGATGTCAGAAAATATTTGCATGTCTGGTAAAATTTATAAAAACATGATTGTAAGGTCCCTTTGTAGTATAGGCCTACTAAATACAGGTCTATGTTAACTATTTTATCCAATTGCGTAACTGAGCAGAACACATTTAACTTATTTAATCAAATTCTGCTGGATTCTGCGATTCGTAGAAACGTTTATATTGGAGTCTCGAAAAAAAATTGACAAGCATAATAATTTGTGGCTCATGCAAAACAAATGTGATGATTTATGGATGGAACTGATAGATAACCGTGTACAATATAGTGGTTGCAAAATGTTGGCGGCAGACAGACAAATACACAGTTTTTCCATACAAATTGAAATATGCACAAACAGACGTGAAAGCTGACATTTATTTATCTGCTTTTCTGGCTTTATACTATCTGTGTTCACAACGAAAAACGACTTGAAATGAGTTAAAACAAAATCGAATTTATTCCTCACTATTGTTGTCCTTATTTAGACATGCACGAGCATTCGCACCCAATCCCCAGACGAAAATTAGGTGTAATTCACAAGTTACAGTCAGATTTCAAAAGAGCGATTTTTGAAAAAATTCCGCAATATCCCTAAAAACGGACACAAGCAAGAATATGTTTTTTGGTATTATGATTTATGTCCTTAAGGCGCCTGTTGTCGTCCAAGCGCGGTTTCAAAATTCTGTATATATCGAATGTGATAACCAATTTTCATAACAGCGATTAAAAAAAAACGCAAGATCTCAAAACGATAAATTGGTAGTTAAATCATTTTTTCTTGTAAACACAGATACGAGTATATACGTATAAAAACAAACAATTTGTAACATTTTTCGAACTCGCTCCTTCAAATGTGGATGAATTAGCATGATTTTTAAATTAAACAACTTTACTATTTTTATAAGCAAAATTAAAAGATAAATATGTTGAGTACACACTAAATCGTCTGAAAAGTTTACGATTTCATTACAATGTTTTTAATTTTAAATGACTTTCAGTAAAACATCGTCCTCTGCAAGTCAAATTTAAATTTTTAATACTACAAGCAAAGAGCCGAAGAATGTTCATAGTTTGACTGTAGTTTTACTGTATGAAAAGTAAGAGACTTTGAACACCTTGTCCTAAGATTTTAATATATTGCCACTTGTGTATGCCTTCAAAATAACTTTCAATATGACATTTTTGTTCAAAGCAAATCTTTAAGTAGTAATGCCTATCGAAGACATTTTTCATACAGAAAAGTCTCTTTAGATTTAATTTACACAAGCACATAAAACTACGTAAGAAGATATTTTTCATATAGAAGAGTTTCTTGGAACCCATTTCATATTTGTCGCATAGAAATGTGTTTTAGAAAACATCCTTTTCATATAATTACTTATCTTGGAATAAACTTCTCGTACAGGAAATATCTTGAGAAAAACTTCTCAAATATAACTTGGCACTCACCTTCCACATAGAATAGTGTGTAAGAAGACATTTCACATAATAGTTAATTAACACAATGTTAATTAACACAATGGAATACACTTCCTATATAGAATAGGATGTATTGGAACGGAGTATTGGACTATACTGCATATAGAAAAGTCTGATAAAAAATATATGTTCTTGGAGAATACATTTCATATAAATAAATATCTTAGAAGGAATTTTCCACAAACAAATGTGTCTTGGAAGACCTATTTCGTGAAGGACGCGGTTTGAAAGAAAAAAGAAAGAAAAAATTCCGCAAGATTGCGTAAATGGAACATTGAAAAAGCTTTCCCCACCCAATCAATTAGATTCCAAGCATTCTAATGTTAGAGCCACTAAATGCGGCCCACTATTTGATGACGATTTGGCAATAATACAATGTCCCCCAACTACTCGTACATTTTTGTACAAAACAAAAAAAAATCGCATTTTATTTTTAAACTCGGCATTGTCTAATAATTCAGAATAAATTGTGGAATAACACACATCAATTACGAATCATGAATTATCAGAAAAGCTGTTCGTATACATTTTTAGAATAATTAAAAAACAAAGTAGCGATAAGAACACGGTTACTTTGATCGTTTAACATCAGATTTTTTTTTTTTTGAATTTTTAACTGAATTTTGACGCCAGTATGAAATTGAAATGAAAAGGAAATATTTTTTATAATTAGTTATATTATTTATTTTATACCGTAAAAAAATTCAAGTCATTATAAAGTGCTCATATTAAAAAAACGTTAAATTTACTTAATATATTGTTTAATACTGAGTAATATATAAAATGCTATCGACAGCAGCCCACATACATATGTGGAAAATATATTATTAACAGAAATATTTTTTTCCCGTTTTAAATGACATTTGATATTCTACGTTGTTTTAGAACAGATGAGGATGCTGGAGCGAAATGATAAATTAAATTAAGAAAGTGATGGCCAAATTAATATATTTGTTAAAAATGAAAGAAAAAATTTATTTATATCACTCTCAAAAATAAAGTCAGAAATAGAATAGAATAGAAAGAACAACAGTAATATGTCCAAACTTAAATAGATTTAAATTACTAAAACATATGCCAAACGAGTATTCAATTGGCCTTGCTTAGCCCAACTTGATCATTTCAAAAAGGCATCTGTTTCACGTCATTTTAATCGATGAACTATTTTACATTCAAGAAGTATACGACATTTGTTGATTGATATGAAATATAAGCAGAGGCCAATTTTGCTTTCATTGTAAGGAAGTGTAGGCGTGGTGGAAGACACATTTATTTTATTAAAAAAAAAAATGATAATAATACTAATAATATATAACTTGGTAAAATGGATTAAACTAATAAATAAGTAAATACTAATAAATAAATACTATTGGAAGTACAAATAAGGCGTCATGTTATAAGGTTGTACATCTGGCAATACTATAACCGTAAAACCAACTCATTTTTTTTAGCGAGTTGACTTTTAAGCCGAATAAGAGTCATTTGTGGGATCTTTTGATTTCCTACTTCAATTTGAAGATATTTGCAGCTGAGGCGCATCGATTGCTTCTAGAAGCATATAACAAGTATATGGGAGAAGTTGTCGTGCGTGCTTTGAAAAGTTTAAGAACGGTGAGTTTGATGTCAAATACAGGCCGGCGCATCAACTGCACTGCAATAAGAAATGCAAATAATGTATTTCATTTCATTAAAGAAACCCCTCTCAAGATCTTTAAATAACAGTCCCCATTAACAGTAGACAGCTGACAGTGGCACGATTCGTGCGCTACTCTGTATAAGGAACTTAGCGGATAGCCGAAAGCTTATTATAATTGCAGGAAGATATAATAATAAAAAAAAAAGAACCTGCAATTACATTGGTGACTAAATCCCCAAATTTATATCGTTTACATTCGTCGGGAATGAATAAACCGACACCTAGAAATGCTGATCATCGATTTTGCACATACGAAATGCTGCTTGCCAGCCATAAAGGAAGGCATTTTCATATTGCATAGTTACTGGTGATGAAAAATGGACTCACCATGATAAACCAAAGAAGAGGAAATCATGGGGAGCACGTGGTCATGGTTCAATATCGATAGACAGGCCGAAAATTCATGGAAAAAATTATGTTGTCTACTTGGATAAATTGGGCGTCGTACTCAAATCGAACGAAATTATTACTTGGGCTCTGTACCAAATACAATTCATGAGATTGAGACGAGCATTAAAAGAAAAACTCTTCCCCTACCACTTAACGCACGATAAAATTAATACATGGTAATGCTCCTTCATATACTGCGGCGCCGGTCAAACCCTACCTACACAGACTAGATTTTTCTTATGGGGTTATGTCTAGCAAGAGGTGTGTGTATAAAACGAAACCAAAGAATTTGACTGAATTGAAGCAGTCTGAAGGTCATCTACGGTCTATCATCTTCAAAATCAAAATTAAATAGAATTTTCTATACAATAAAATAAAATAAATGAAATATATTGATTAAAACAAAATTATTTGTATTTCTTATTGTAGTACAATTGGTGCGCCACCCTGTAGAAACTCGCAATTAGAACGTCATACCAAATCTACCACTTACTCCGATCGACGACACATTGGCTGGTTGATCTGCAATTTACATCATACAAATGAGGAAATTATATTGAGTCTATCCAGGATAGTCAAGCTTTCAATTTACGCAGTGTTCGTATGATGCCATAAAGATGAGGAAAGTGGTGATGGATGGATAGTATTTTGAATAACACATACTGTGCATTTTTTTCGTAATAAATGTCCAATTTAGTGATCAACCATTTAATTTCTCAAGTCAAGTCATTTGTTGAATAATTTTTACAACCTTCAATCCGCTTTCAAAAAACGAATTTGACATATGAAAAACATATGAAGTAAATAAAGGTAATTATTCAATTTGTCATAACTTCAATATTTTAGCCATAATTTTAAGATTATATTTATTTGAATTTATATTAAAATTAGCCTTTTTTTGTGTATTAATAAAATGTACGTTTGTAAAGATATTATTGTGAATGAACTCAAATTTGTGTCCATGAAGTGCTTACTTAACTCCATTGAGTGAGAATATGTGTACTAAATTTAACTGAATTCTGAATTGTGACATATGAAATTAACTGTGGTCGGAAGTTCTGTAATGAGAAAAAATCAGATCTCAACTGGTTTATTCAATTCGTTGCCTGAATAAACCTCCTTCGAATTGGCACTAATTCTAATACTCATCTTTTATTTATCGCCAATCGTAATTTCTTCACAAACAATTTGATTGAATATAATTTCAAATAATTGTAAAATTATATGATCCAAATTAAAAGTTCCAATTTTCAGTTCTCTAGTAGAAACCGACAGTGAAATTGCTCCTTCTAAAAATCATCGCCATTGGGTAAATCACAATACAGTCCAACATTTTAATTCCACAACTACAACAAGGGAGGTATCAAATTGATTAGAGGATTCCCCGCAACTCCCCTTGCCCTATACACAATTTATTATCAAAATAATATAATAATTTTCGTATAGAATGAGCAACCGCCAATTGCCCGAATTTGTCAAATTTAAATTTAATGACACAAAAGATAGGAAACAATTTGTGCAATGCCAAGACCTAACACAACAAATCTTTGCAAATAATTAAATTTATAACACAATTATTTTCATATAAAAGACACCCTGGTGCAAAGATGACTTAATTATATTCTCATTGTCAGACGTTATCAATATTCTAATTAAGAACACGTTTCTTTCCTTCAAGCACAAACGTATAACTCTAAAAATTGTATTCTTTCTTGCCGGAAAGCAAAACGAGTTTGTATAAAAAAATGACGTAATTTCTACTCAACAGAGTTGCGGTAAGCGCTATAATGAATTCAACAAACACCGTGAAAGAAAAAACCACAAATGTTTATAAGAATGACGGTAGGAAATGTCACTGTTATCAGAAACCTACATTTCGGTTAAATGTTCCTTCTAGTAGCAAATAATAAGCATGAAAATCGCAATAAAGCCATGACCTTATATGTAATCTTTCATGTACTCTTATTTGTTATTCCCCCAAGAGTCTGTCTGACAGCGACGACAAAAATAGGTTGACAGTGATACGGTTATAATTAAAAATCAATAAAAATGGTATAATATTGAACTTATATAACACAAACAAAATATTATTTTCATTCAGTTATGAAAGATACGAATGTGCCCGACAGCTGTGTCAATATAAATAGCAGCAGCAAGCAAAGTGTAGGTAAACAATTAAAACCTGAAATCCCAGTATGTTGGTGTTTGACATTAATGTAACGTGACATTTTGATTTGTGTAAATATTTAGTGCGGTACATGTTTCCTCATTTGTAATGTATGTTTAATTACAAGAAAGTGGTGTGTACGAGGGTAGGTCTATAACTTGTTGATTTATTGATACTTCTCTATACCTATATAGTCTCTTTTCAGCTCTATCCATTTGTTTCAATATTAATTCTGTTTTTCAAGCTATTCAAATAATAAGATTGTTTTAATCATTCAAAAAAAACTTTTGTGTCGTTGACTTATGCGGTTTGAAAGAACGAAAAATAATCATAGGAGGCGATAAATTTAATGAAAATGCTAGAGGAAGAGAAATTCGTAGCTAAATTTGCGGGGCACCTGAGAATCTCTGAATATAATGTAAGACATACGAGCAAATGTGAATGATGCAACTCAGATATTTGAATAATGCTACAGCCTTTGGACGAATATCAACTGTACTTCGTACACCGCTTTTTTCGGAATTGATTCAGCCGAGTGAATTTCATTCCATAGTCACAGATATACAGTAACAGATTCATTCATACAAATAAAACGTATCGAATTTTGATGACCTCCGCAAACGTTATAAGAAACATGATTTAAGAATATGTAAGAGAGAAAATCGAAAATTTCTTAAAAAATTGCTCACTGAACTTTGACTTTACGTATGTTTGTTTAAGACCAGTGTAGCTTTTTGCATAGCTTGATTGACGAAAGGAGGACTCATGGTTGTCAATACACTTGGGACTTAAACGATGTTACTGCAACCTTCTCAAGCACCAAAAAGGAATCTGCAAAGGTTGGTTTTACATAAATCAAGACAAAAAATCTTACTTTTTTAACGTATAAAGCCCTACCTGAGAGACATTCTTATCTACAATTATCCGATATCCACAAACGTAATCCCAACTTGGAAATTAGAAGAATAATGGCGAAGACCTTTTTCGACGAAAAAAATATTCACGTATCAGACATTAATTTTACTCGTTTTGCTGCAAGGCAAAAGTTCACGATCTGCGTCAGGGTGAAAGATATTTTTTGAGTGCTTAAAACAATCACACGACCTGACAAGGTAGGATGAGAAAATGTTCTCAGTTCAACAATCGACAAACACAATAATAGGTAAATTCATTCTGCAGAAAATCTCCCTTGAACAATTGTTCGTTTTCAGTGTACCAAGCCCATAGAAACCGGAAGCTGCATACCTCGGACATAGCATAGAGTTATACGATATGGATGAAAAATATTTAACAGCTTCAGCCTTCTATGAAGACAACGGTTGAAGGATATGTGCATAAATGTTTGGAGAAAAGTGGGAAAAGTAGAAATAATGGAAATTTTATTTTTAAGAACGACTTATAATGACTGAACTATTAGATTCTAATAGCAACTAAGTAAGATACAATTATTTAGTAATTACTTCCTCTGTAGCACTCTCTAAAACATTTTAAAGTAAACCCAATCTGAATATTAGATGTCTCTCATATTAGAGTATTTCGTGCTTCAAATGCTTTTCAAAATGGAATATCTTGGCCTAAGTTTGACCGACAACACATTTGATCTCACATTCAGTAAGCTTACACGCATTTTGTTTTTAGACTCACTCACGAACGTCATAATTTGAAAAGTATTTACCAGACTTGTCAATTACACGACTATTTGAAAGGTTGGACAGACACATCTATGTGGTGGCCGCTTAAATAATGATACACTGCTTGAGCAAATATAAAACAATCGATTTAAGTAAAATGGGCCGAGCTAAATCCTTGAGTGTCGAGGAAAGATGCAAAATTAAAACCTATATGGAGTGTGGACTTTCTATTCATCAAATAGCCAGAAAAACTAATAGAAGTCGCAAAGTTATATCGACATATTTACGTGACACCGAAAGCTATGGAAATTATATGAAAGATCGAACAGCAAGTGCTATTACAGCCGCTGACAAGAGGGCTATTCCGAGATATGTCTCAACTTCACGCGACTCTGCTGCCAAAATCAAGGAAAAAGCTGGCGTAAGTGCAAGTGTATCAACGGTAAAAAGAGTTATTTTCAAAGCACCACACTTGCAACGCTTGAGACTTAAAAAGAAACCACTGCAAGGCAATCTCCGTAAGTAACGTCGCCTTAGTTTTTGTGGTACGACTACGTGGAGTAGAGAGTGGAATAGAATTATATTTTCCTACGAAAACAAATTTAATTTAGGGGGTCCTGATGGATATAATTACTACTTCCACGATCTTCGTGGAATCGATTGCACAGCCGGAAAAGTGGAGTTATGGTATGGGGTGCGATCTCTTATTATGGCACTGGGGGATGGCTAGTACGCAAGGTGTACGAATCAGGCAAGCAATATTCAAGCAAAGCGAACTGGTCGTGTATTTCACTGGACCTAATTA
>JAHXMU010000240.1:163171-187968 GCA_019455685.1 Philornis downsi
GGTTAGTCGTGTTTTGGTGTGCTCTTCGGCTTTTAACTATTCGAAAAAATGAATCAAAGAAACTGTATTAAGTTTTGTGTAAAAAATGAAATTAAATGTGCAAAAACATTTGAAATGTTGACTGTGGCGTTTGGCGAGTCTACTATGAGCAAAACACAAGTTCAATGACGATGCTCGTCCTCGTTGCTGATGATGTTGGCATATCGTTCGGCTCATGTCAAACAATTTTTACGGATGTTTTAGGCATGCAACATGCGGCACCGAAGATTGTTCCAAAATTGCTAAAACAACGTCGCTCAGGAGCTGTTGAACGTCGCCAACGACGATCCAGGTTTCCTCAAAAAGTTCATAACTGGTGACGAATCATGGGTGTAAGGCTATGACATTGAAACCAAAACCCAATCATCCCAATGGAAGCGTCCGGAAGAGCCAAGACCGAAAAACATGTCAAATTGGTTCGGTCAAATATGACGGTTTTTCCCACTATTTTCTTCGATTGCAATGGCGTGATGCATTGTGAATTCTTACCACAAGGTCGTACGGTCAGTAAGGAATACTACCTTGAAGTTATGCGCCGTTTGCGCGAAGCAATTCGTCAGAAACGCACAGAATTGCGGAAAACCATATCATGGATTTTGCACCATGATAACGCATCAGCTCACACATCGATGCTTGTGCGTGAGTTTTTGGCCAAAAACAAAACCGCAATCATGCCTCAACCACCATATTCACCGGACTTGGCCTCCGCTGACTTTTTCCTCTTCCCAAAACTGAAGACACCGATGAAAGGAAAGCGTTTTGCTACGATTGAGGATATAAAAGAAAAATCGAAACAGGAGTTGTTGGCGATACCAAAAAACGCGTTTCAGAAGTGTTTCGAGGATTGGAAAAAACGCTGGCATAAGTGTATTATATCTAAGGGGGGTTACAAGATAGATGGGGAGAGGACAAGATAGTTATTGATGAATAAACAAATACTTTTTGAAAAAATGTAAAATAACGGCTATTTTTTGATCACACATCGTATAGTAAAAAAAATTAGTTCTATAGCAGAAACTATGAATAAGTCGCTATGTTTTGTACAAAATGCTTTAAAGCCTAGAAAGCCTGTCGAAACTCGCGGAAGACCCAAAGAAAACTTCGACAACAGATATCCGTATTGTAACACTTGCTAAGAAGGACCCGTTTGCGTCTTCAAGAGCGATTTCTGCTGAAATTGGAAATGTAATTTCACACGTTCGTCGTAGACTACAAGAAGCACATTTACCAGGACGGATAGCCAGAAGAGTTCCTTTGTTTAGACAAAAAAAATGTAAAGGCTAGATTGACGTTTGCAAGAAGTCATTCCAATTGGTCCGGAGGAGACTGTGAAAAAAAAATGGCAAAACATTTTGTGGAGCGATGAAACAAAAATTAATGTATTTGGAAACGACTGCCCCGGAATGTTCAACGCTCTACGGGTGAGGAATTCTGTTTTAGCTTTACAAAAAAGACGGTCAGGACGGTAGCAAGGGGCGGCAATATTATGGTCTGGGGTTGTTTCTCGTGGTGTGGTGTCGGTCCGATACCTCGAATTACCGACAATGGGATCAAATTCCACTACAAATATATCTTGGAAAATACGATGTTGAACTATGCTGTGCTTAGATGTACATTCCAGCAGGATAACGATCCGAAACATACTTCTAAGTTGGTAAAGGATTGGTACCAAGATAATAATGTTACCCTTCTTTTCTGAAATTGAAAATAAAGGTGGATTTGCAGTTTTTTAACGAAACTCGGCCAATTTAGCAGAAAAAACTTGATTTTTTTTTACTTTTTTGCTTATTTTAACTAAATGTATTTATTATGTTGTCCAATGTCTATTGATTAATTTCTTACTTTTTGAAAAATACTGAATTTAATTGTTGGTTTTTGTTATTGTTTTAGTATTTATTTTATTTTAAGTGTTATAACAAAAGAAATTAGTTTTTTTTTCCTTTTAATTTAAATAAATTTTCGTCTGCGAGCCTTTAAAAAATATATAGGGTGTACTTATTGTTTTGACCATATATGGTATACTTTTACTTTTGTGATTTCGGTTTTGTTTAAGAATAAAATGCAGTTTTATGCCATTTCAAGCTCAGATGGTAACCTTTCTACTCTCGTTAAAGATAAATTAAATCATTATGCAAACATAATAATAACGATTTCCCTATTCTCAGTCTTAATAGGTGTTAATATGCCGTAAACGTTGTTCACACAATAGGTTGCTTGTACTCGGTGTTGTTGCGGGTAACAACATGGCTGAGTTTCAGTTAACTGTGGTCTATATCCGGTAAATGGGTCTCGTTATTATAGCTTTCCCACTAATAAAACCATCTAGTGAGTGACGACTGTTTGATAACCGTTGGTGGTTGGTGGTGGCTGGTGGTGTCGTTTTCAAGAATTTTAAATAATTAAACAGCTGATATAGTTCATTAACTTATGGGACGAAAGAGTAAAGGCAAAAGGAAATGAAGCATCGCGTATTTATCTGCACCAGGCAAACGAGTATATCGGTAACGCGTATGTGAATGTAGTAAACGGTTGCGCCATTGCAAATTCAATTGAATCACAATATTGAAGAGATAAAAGCGAAAAATGACTAAAACTTAAACGTTATAAAGTTATGTGTGCGGTTATCTAGAAATGTGCATTTATGACGCGCAATATAAAATATATACTTATACACCAGCGGCAATAAAAGGAAATGGGTTGTTTTATAATGAAGTAAATGCGATTTCATGTAAGAATTTTTTGATATTTATAGCCTACACCACATATCACCGTGCCGCGAATTTATTTATGGACTGGTCAAAAACGATAGGGATATCGTTAAGTAATGCTATTCAATAGACAGATTCTTTCAATTAAGTTCAACTTTTATAAACATTTGAGTTGGCCCATCTTGTGATTTGTATCCCATAAAAATGTAGAAACTACGTTTGCTTCTTGTGGTCACGTTTTATACAGCTCTCACACATTAAGGTAAACTTTACTAGATCGATTCCGCCTTAGCTTCATAATTATTACCTAAGTCAATCGTAATATTACAAAAAATTATGAAAGGTACGCAATAGACGCTTTTAGAATGCCAAACAAAGCATTGGTTCAAGTTTTGACATAGCTTGTCACTAATGCCATGTCTGTTGGCCAATTTTTGTCCGAACTTTACAAAATTAGAAAGAATGGACCACGTATTGGTATAACTGTCATATAAATGCAGCTTCCAAAGACATTTCATTATTTGTAGGTTGATTATTCGCTTCGTTTAATGAGTCCACTCTTTTCAACCTCTTGTATCATGCGCAACTAAGTTCCCACTGTTTGCCAATAGATGGCGCCAGCTGTACAGTGCTAGTTGATTCTGCCATAACCATGAGCCAAACTTAGGCATGTGGTAAACATAACGCCTCGACACAATAGTGATTTTCTTTTGACGTCATATTCTTTTAGTTATGATTTTGTGCCAAAAAATCGTCATATGCGGGAAGTATTGATGTTTTTCTTTCATTCGAAAAAAACAGCGGCTGAAGCTCATCGAGAGCTTCAAAACGTTTACGGAGACGCTGCTTTAAGTGAAACAACGTGTAGAGATTTGCTTCGTCGTTTTACAGACGGTGATTTTGATGTTGACTACTGTTCGCGTGAAAGAAGACGAAAACCCTTCGAAGACACTGAATTGACGGCATTGCTTGATGGGGATCGGTGTCAAACGCAGGTAGAGCTTACTTCAGTATTAGGAGTTACCAGCCAAGCCATTTCCAAGCGATTTCATGCGTTGGGAATAATTCAAAAGATAGGAACTTGGAACTCCTTATGACTTGAAGCCAAGGGCCGTTGAGCCCCGATTTTTCGGCTGCGAACAACTCTTTCAGCGACAAAAAAGGAAGGGTTTTCTTCATCGTATTGTAACGGGTGATGAAAAATGTGTTCATTACAGCAATCCAAAGAAAGGAAAGTCATGAGGGCTGCCCCGGTAATGCTTCTACGTCGTCACCTCAGCCGAATATTCACGCTGCGAAGGTTGTGCTCTGTATTTGGTGGTACCAGGTCGGTGTTACTTATTGCGAGCTGTTAAAAAGCAAGCGAAACCATCACTGGGGATCGGTATCGATTTCAATTAATGCGATTGAGCCGAGTACTGCACGAGGGGCGGAGAGGCTCGAAAAAGTGATTCTTCAGCACGACAACGCTCTGCTTGTTCTCTTCGATGGCACACGGTCTGGCTGACCAGCAATTCCACTCATATGACGACATCAGGGAATGACTAGATTCGTGGATAGCTTCAAAAGATGAACAGTTTTACCATGACGGAATTCGAGCTTTGCCAGAAAGACGGGAAAAAGTAGTAGCTAGCGATGAGCAATACTTTCAATGGATCACTTGTAAACATGTGTTCATAATAAAGTTGCATTTTTATAAATAAAAAAAAAAAACAGCGAAAGAAACAGTGTACCTAATATAAAAAAATACAAATTCTCTTCCCTTGGCTAAGACATGAGAGAGCCTCTCACATCCAGTGAATTTACACATATTCTATTATTAGACTAGCTCAATTGGACCTACAGTTTAACGACGATTCCGAACATCACAGGTTGACAAGCATTTACCAGGCTTGTCAATTACTGAACTATTCGAAGTGTTCGTCAGACACATCGAGATGACTGTTGCTCAAACAATGATAGTTGCCTGTATCGGCGATTAAACCTGCAATCATTCGAGTGATAATTGTTTGTATTAACCACCGTGCCAAAATCGGTCACCAGCTGAAATCATCATAATTGTCCAGGTTCTGATAGACTCACTCAACACAGTTTGAGAGAGTCCAGGTTCTGATAGACTCACTCAACACAGTTTGAGAAACATTAACAAAACTTATCGATTATTCGACTACTCGAAGTATTCGTCAGAGACAACGAGATGACCGCCGCCTAAAATAATAGTAGGTGACTGCGGAGTTGAACCTGCGAACATGCTAACGATGGTCGCGTGCACTAACCATCGCGTCACGGTCGGAACTTTAAAAAAGCTCCCATAAAATTAAATTCTTTACCCAATGAAATTGATAATTTTAACAATATAACTGAAATTTCGAGAAACTTATCCACACTTCGATGCAGCCACATTATGTCCAGGGCATATTTTCACTAAATTAAAAATGCTTTCTAAAAGAAGTGAAAAGAATGGTAATGATGCCAAAAAATATTTGAAAAATCGGCAAAAATTTATTTCTCGGAAACAGAGCTGATGTTTCCAATTTACAGAAGTTTTTGATAAACATCTCTCAAAATGTATGAAACGCTTGTTAAATCGATTTAACCATTTCCCTCCATCTGCCCACCCATCCGACCTCATAACATTGTAATTAAACCACAGATCACATGATTGTGAATCAACTTGAGCAAAAATTGGTGCATAACATTTTTTAAGGACGCGGAAATTATACTAACATCGGTCAAAGTTTTGAATAGTTCTAATAAACATGGGTCCCAAAAGCCAACTACATTCGCCTACCCATTGTTTGGTCCGAAATTACTTGCATCTTGCTTATACACTTTAGCAGGATCGCGTTCAGACTACTTTTAAACAATGTTTTGCACGTCATTTTTTGTTATAGTATCAAAGTCATAATTACTATCGACACTTTCAGCCTTCCGATTTGCGTTTCCGCCTTTGTCGAAGAAAAATCGCGTATTTTCTCTTTGCTGGCGTTCATGTTTTGGACGTTCGCTGAAGTAATCATAAACGTTTTTGATGTTTTTTTTTTAGTATGATGTCTTATTTTTTATTTATTTAGCACATAACCATCCATTCGAAAAATAGTTTATTATAATTTATTTATTTATTTAGTAGTAATTTAGTATTTAGTTAAGAAAATCCACAAAATGGTACTGGATGAGCGTGAGCTAGCTGAAATAATAAGCATTTCAGAAAGTCCCATACATCGTATATTGACCGAAGATTTGAAGATGAGAAAACTGTGCGCAAGATAGTTGCAGCGCTTGCTTTCAAAAGAGCAAATAAAACGTCGTTAATATGTTTTAGTAAAGTGCTTGGCGACGTTTCACTGCAATAAAGCCGATTTTTCGCGCCGATTTATAACCACGGATCCATCATTTCACACCTGAAACAAAGGAACGGTCAAAGCAATTGGCTGGAATGGTCGAATCCTGTCCAAAGAAGGCGAAGACGGTTCTATCTGCAGGCAAGGTCCAAGCGTCTGTTTTTTGGGATGCGCATAGGATTATTTTTATTGATTACCTGCAGAGAGGAAAAACCATAAACGGCGAACATTATGCTAATTTTTTGCGCGTTTAGGTGATGAATATATGGAAAAAGGTCGCATTTGGCGAAAAAAAGAGAACTGTCTTATCAAGACAATGACCCAGGTCACACC
This sequence comes from Philornis downsi, assembly GCA_019455685.1. Classification (NCBI taxonomy): domain Eukaryota; kingdom Metazoa; phylum Arthropoda; class Insecta; order Diptera; family Muscidae; genus Philornis; species Philornis downsi. The sequence goes on from JAHXMU010000240.1 coordinate 169,593, forward strand.
TCCATTATTGCGATGGCCAAAATTAATGAATTAAATTTCGAATTGCTTCATCACGCACCAGATTTAGCTTAATTGGACTATTTTCTAAAACTTGAAAAAATGGCTCGGTAGTAACAAACTTGTCATTAACAATGAAGAGATGGAGTCTGCAGTTGATGGCTTTTTTAAACAGATTGACAGTTCTTACTATAAAAAGGTATAGGAGTTATTGAATATCGCAGGAAAAAGTCTATCCACCTAAAAAGAGATTGTGTTGAAAAATAAAGAAAAATTTTTCCAACTTTTCTGTGTCTTCTTTGTTAGATCGGCTAGATTTGCCTTCGTATGAATTCAGAGTGAAATTAATACGAATGCTATTAGAATATATGGTATATTATAATTTAAGCAGGTTCATGTTAATGCTCTCAAGAAATTTATACTTAAATTACTTTAACAACAATAAAAAAAGCGCTGCTTTTCCGGTCTGGTGTGGACGTTTTCAGAAAAGGGAATATCTGCAAGACCGTGATACCTTTATGTTATATTAAGCAGTTGTTTATATTACAGGTGAACTATTTCACAAAGTTTATGTGGACTGTCCCCCAGGACTAATTCGTAGCTATTAAATTATATAATAGACTTAGTAGAAAATGAAAATGAGTAATATTGCTAATTTTAAATAATAGAACAGATACTATTTCAGAACACTTTACCAAAAGCTTAAGAAAAGTTTTTTGTCTTTACTGTTTCATGTACGCACATAATTGTTTGTTTAGTGATGTCTATTTATTTAGCATCGCGAATCCAGAACAGTTGAAATCTTTCTAGAACTTTTGTATTTGTAATGAAACGGTTTTGAACCAGATCCCATAAACAACTTAATAAATCGAATGCATCGGTTTTAGCTCATTGCAAAAGTGCACAGTTTATCTCCTTATTAAGTTAAACAGTTATTACTGTTGAATATAAACTTGTACTAGTACAGAAGCGTCACTACTACATCTTTAGCAAAAGTTTAGTTTACTTACAAACAAAGATTTTTGTTATAACTAATGCTGCTGCATTTTGCTCTGCCCAAACAATGCCTCTATTTGATACGCAGTTCACCGCAGCACCAGACAACACTGCATTACTGTGACGTTTATTCATAAGAATATAATCACAACAGACGATCGGAAGGTGACGTCGTAGTCTAATGCCTTTTCTTGCAATATTGCGGTTTTTGATGTTGGCCTTAAAGGTTGTTGTACCAGGTATATTGTAATGACCTTTGGTATATAGAATAACGATGTGATTCATTAGTAAATGAATGCACACGATTCTAGGGACAATGTCAGGGAGATGATAGTGATGAAAACATATCTGATGTTCGTTTGTTGTTGTTGCAATCGAATGAATGGCGCATCACTAATAATTTTTCAATTATTTACAGCAAGTACCAATATGTATTATATAACAAAAATGAAAGACGTAAAAGGGTAGCCTCTAAATATTATGTCGCATGTTAAGCGCTTTGCCATCTGTTTTGCCGTCGATATGGTCTTGCCCTGTAATATTTTACAATGTTGGCAAATCATTGCCGAAACTGACAGCGTAATTTTCTCCATACAGTTCGTATTTAAGTTTATTGTTGATAACAACATGATTTTGGTTCATTATTCAACAATGAGCAGTTGTTCGTTTTGTCAAGGAGTTGTCGTTCAAAAACTTGTGGTGTGGGCTATTAGACAACCGGCTGGACGAATAGCTATCTTGAACATCATTATCAAGATGGGTCTACAATTTCACAAGTTAATTGAGAAATTTTGCCCATACAGATATTTAACTATCTGGAACGAACTCGGAAGTTGTTGATATCCTATACATACATAGGTGAAGTTAAATAAAAACTAGCATATGTACTTACATATACATGTATGTAGTTTTTTTTAGTCAGAAGTGATGAAATTTTAAAAAAAGTACTGTAAGTGAACCCGTGGGTAATGTCCGTAAAAAATTCGAAACAGGTGTTACGGCTGCCTTTTTTGAACAATCCATTTATTCTGCAGTTGAAAATTTCGCAAATCAACCCGGTGGGGAAATTTTGAATGGCTTCCCAGAGCACGCCTGCTAGCGGACCTACTTTCTATCTAGTATATAATAAAAAAAAATATGAAACTTACTCAAAGCATTCTTATTGCTTTGATCTCATAGAAATTATGGTTGATGTGAATTTGTTTAAACATATTTAAGCCACAAATCAGTATATTATGTTAACTAACAGTATTTAAAGTAGAAACGTAAGTTTTTTTTCAAAACGCCTTTTGCTGCATGAGAAATTGACGAAAGGAAGTATAATTGATAAGATTGAAGAACAACTGTTTCATGTTACCAAGTAATCTTTTGGGCAGATGCAAATACCATTTTATATTCACGCATTTTTTTAAAGTAAAATCCGTGTACGGTTCTATACAACTAGAAGGCCCTCCAGAATGCCCTATAACAGAAGCGCATAGAAAGGCCCTTGCGTTCTAACTTAACCATCTGATATTTCAAATAAGCAACGAATACAGCAGACATAACAACTGGCTAACCGTTGACAGCCTTGCCAGACGGTATGCGAGGTTCGTTAAAAAAAGATAAATTTTAAAACTTGCGGGCTATGTACATTCGATTTTCGATTATTATTATTTTTTTTATGTTCGTACAGTCGTCTCGAACATACATATGTTGGCGGTTTTATCTATATAGCATGTTTAGTTTCGATTTTCTGCTATCGAAAAAAATGGATTTCAAACTGTACGAAACCGGATATTCTTCTGATACCGGATATTCTTCCAGGATATGTGAAACTTTCATATCACTCTGACAATGTGTGCATTATAAGATTTGTGAATTGGTGTAGAAGTGTTTCGTATTAAATAGAGTCTTCACAATTCTGAAGCGGGCAAGAATTACGCTTTGAAATCTGTTATATTCATGGTGATATTGCTCCTGGTGTGATGAAATATGCTCATATTCTTTTTAAATTTTCGTAGCGTGCAGTGTGTGAGGAGAATGAAAAGTGTATGAATATTTAATAATTTCGTTCAAATAATAAAAAGTTAAATTATCAAATATAAACTATGGAAAACAGGGAAGTAAAAGGGAAAAATAATATATAACGGCAATGCAGTCCTGGCACTCAACCAATCGTGGTACTCATAATTAAAAAATTAAATGAAAAATCTTGCCTTTGGTTCGTATGTGGTCGTTACAAGGATCAATTAAACTGTCAGTTTGCACAGGCGATTCATGTAGTTCAAATGTTGTTTTAACTGATTTATCAGTCGGCCTGTCTGGCTGATATACTGAATCTTTTCGCAACCAATGCGCCCTAGCTGTACATACCAGATATGACTACCTAGTCCTGCCATATGTTCTGTTACACAATTTCCAGCGCTTATCATTCAAAACTTCTTACGGGAATAGAACCGTTAACTTTTTTTTCAGAACACATGCACTGATTAGTGAAGAATACTAGTCAGTTTGGTTTCAGTTTGCAATCTATTAACATTGAGTGGGGCGTTAAAGAGAATCGAGTCGGCGTAATAGCGTTGCATAAGTGCGGAAAGAGTGCTGGCCAAATTTTCGAGTTGCTAAAACCACTCGGAATATCAAAAATGTTCGTTTATCGTGCTATTGCTCGCTTCGGCGAATTGTCTGGAGTAGAAGACAGGCCAAAAAGTGGTCGCCCGCGCGTTGTCCGTACGAGTGCGGTAGTAAAGGCAGTGCGTGAAAGAATTCGGAGAAATCCCCTTAGAAAGCAGAAAATCATGTCCAAGGAATTGGATATATCAACCAGATCCATGTCTAGGCTGATTCGGGATGATCTGCATATGAAAGCCTATCGTCGGTCCACGGGGCATCTTCTAACTCCTCAGCTAAAAAAATAGGCTGGAAAGATGCAAGCGACTTTTGCAGTAGCACGCGGACAATGGCCATGAAAACATTCTGTTTACGGATGAGAAAATTTTTACCGTGGAAGAAGTTTTCAACAAACAAAATGACAAGATTTATGCCACTTCATCTAAGGAAGCGAAAAAAGTTGTTCCAAGGGTTCACGAGCATCGTGGGCATCATCCCTCTTCCGTAATGGTTTGGTGGGGGTCTCCCACCATGGTGTCACATATCTCCATTTCTGTGAAAAGGGCGTAAAAACTGGTGCAAAGGTTTACCAAAAAGATGTGTTAGAGGGTGTTGTGAAGGGTTTGACCAATACCCTTTTCAATGGACGTAGATGGATCTTCCAACAGGACTCTGCTCCTGCGCACAAAGCTAAAACCACGCAGGAGTGGCTCAGAGTCAATATTCCTGGCTTTATAGCAGCAGAAGATTGGCCATCAGGGAGTCCAGATCTCAATTCACTGGATTATGCTTTGTGGTCAGAATTGGAGAATATGGCTTGCAATACTCCCCAAAGAAATTTGGGAAGCCTTAAAACAGCATTACCCAGAGCAGCGTCCTCGATCTCCATGGAAATCGTACGTGCGGCTATAGCCCAATGGCCACACCGTTTGAAAGCTTGTGTTAAAGCAAAAGGCGGCCATTTCGAGTGAATACAATTTTTTTTTAATAACCAATATTGTCTTCTAATAAATAAAATAATTTTGAATACAATATGAATATTGTTTTTTTTTATCGCGTTTTATATTTGTAACAGAAGAGGGTAAGAAGGGTAAGAGATTCAACATTGTTAATGCCATTATTCAATTGCTAAAATATTCTGTCCAGTGGGATAAACGCTCGCCATGTACATCGCGTAAAACGAAAATTTTAAACGCAAAAAAATTGGAACTAATTAATTTTAGATCATTTCGGACTTCATATATCCGATGATGGCATACAAATCTTCCAAATCATAGCCAACTTCTATACCAAAAGCAATAACCACATAAAAACATCTACGGCCAAATGTAATATTCAATAATATTTAACTGTGACATTCCCTTCAAGGGGCCATTCAAGCAAAGCAGAAAAAATATTTAATATATATTTTCTTAAACACAAAATTTCTAGACCTAATTAGCAAAATAATATAAAACGAAACAAACCTTTTCAGACATGACCATGTTGTTGTCATCGGTGCCATAAACGGTCTCAGCGCCAGGCTGAGGACCTCGATTGTTGAGTAATGTGTCGTCGTTATCCATTTTTGTTGCTTCTCCTCTGTTTTTGGAAATTCACTTGACACCGACCCACACACACCCGCCCAATAGGCAGCCAACAGCAGCAGCAGCAGACGGACGCCGACACACTCACTCACACAAACGAGGAGTGTGTCAAAATATTGTCAGGTTGACGTAGGCAAAGGAGCAATAGGAAACGAAAACAAGCACGCAAGTGACAACTACGTTGGGTTGGGGGTGAGGAGGTTGATTTACAACCCCTTTTTAGCCAGTTACGACTTTCGTTTTGCTCTCACTCGCGAGTCTTCTCTTTTTTGTGTTACAAAACACGAGAGTAAGTTAAAATGTATGGACAAGTGAATATGATCTTCTTTCCCCTCTTGGAACACAATCAATTGCTTTTACTTGTTAACATTATTAATGCCACCACCACTACTATTCACTATTCGCTGAAATTGGTTGGCTACCATCATTATTCACTTTAATACTCTTGTTTTTCGTCATATTTGGTTACCGACATTTCTGCTGACGAATAACTTTGTTGTTATTAATACACTTATTATGTTTTCCGTTTGCCGTTGCTGGTTTGTTTTAAAATCAAGGTGGTCGTAAGATAGATTTTTTTTCACTTTTTTGTCGATACGTCGTCGTTGCTGTCGCTGTCGTTGATTTTGAGGTGAACGATAGAGGAAATTAGCTGTAATGACTAGATTTTCTTTGCTTCATATATTCGCTAGATCATTTTCAAATCGACCATATTTTATTGCACTTGGGATCTTAATTCCTGTTATTTTGCATTTAAAACATTTTTCTTTTGTTTTCTTTCACATTTTTGCCTTAATATTTATTATAAAAATCGCAAATCTTATTGTACACTGCAGAGATACGCGTACTATGACGTGAAAATTTTCTTGGTGTGTAATGAATGGAAGAAAAAAAGTTGGCATATACGAAGAAGGAACACAAAATTGACGCAAACATATGGCAATTCTTGTGTTTGTAAACAGTGTTGTATTTTTAGTTTAGAGTACAAAGACCATGTTAAAATAACGGCTGTAGTTTAGTAGAGTTTTGGTTCAGCAGATTCAACAAGCAATTCTGAAGATTATGAAATACTAACAGACTAACCTGGCACATTTAACCCTATTTACAGATAACTAGTAAATTTTCATGCTAACATTTGCCATCTTTCTAAATCTTTCATTTTATTATCATCTGGAAGTGCCATCAACAGCAAACTTATTAGATATAAAAATGTTCTTGCTAATTGCGTAAATCCGTCGATATATGTGTCTGAACGCGCCGTTTAGGGTATGACACCCTGACATACTAACAATTTGTTAATTTCTTCAAATAACTTAGACATATAACATATAGCCTTAACACTTTTTAGACATATTTTCCAATTTCCCCCAAGAGGCTTGAATGTGGTTAAATGCATGCACCAATAAATAAATCTGACGGACTTAACTCTATCTTTATATATATAATTCTACTGTACGGGCGTTGTCACTGAACTCCTCCTAAACGGCTGGACCGCTTTGCATAAATTTTTGTATATGCGTCTGTGTGGTGCCCGGGGTGGTTTAGATTTACAATTCGGTCCAATTGGACAAAGGGGCGTGGTACCTCCTATACAAACAAAAAATTAAAAATCAATTATTTCTGCTCCTGCTTACGGTATTTGAACAAAATTTGGTGCGTAGGTTTGGTGTACATATCTTAAGTGCTACTGCAAATATGGGCGGGATTGGACAATGGGGCGTGGTACCTCCCATACAAACCATAAATTAAATATCCATGGCCTTTCTGATTATAATAGACCGATTGGCATGAAATATTTCCAATAAAAATAAAATTTAAAGGCAAAGCAACGTTTGCCGGGTCGGCTAGTTTGACTAGAAATTGTTGCATTTTGTTATCAAACATTCATATTTTTTACCAAAAGGGTTAAACATTTGCTTATAAAAAAAACTATGTAAGAAACTGAAACAGAATGATATTATCTAAAGCAATCCGTCAATGGAATAAAAGCTTGTGGAGGAATCTAAAACAGACAACTATTACGTGAAACAGAGCTAAGCTGATGTTGATACTATAACGGCCAATCATACGCAATTGGGTTGGTCACACTCTAGAAGGACAGTTATAGCAAATGTCGATAAAATATTGAAATCGCCACTACCCACCATCATGTAGGCAGTCTTTAGATTGTCCAGAATCTAAATATTGCACAAACACCCATTTTCAACTACTTCAATAAGTTCGGATACAAAAAAAAAAGCTCGATGTATGAGTACCACACAAGTTAACGCAAAAAAACTCTCATGGACGAATAACTGCTGAATCGTACAACAATATCCGACGTTAACGGTAGGCAAAATAGAAATAATAGCTAGAAAGGTTTAGCAGTGTGTTTGGTGCGACTGGTAGGGAATCACCTGGAACACCGTCTGAGCAAAGAAATATCCCAAAAGAGGTCAACTTTGGCCAATAGGAAAGGATTTGCAATTCTTCAGGACGACGTCAGGCCCCACACATCGATAATGACTTGGCAGAAGATTCGAGAGCTTGGTTAAGTGGTTTTTATGCATTCAGCAATTGAAACCGGCTAATTTTGCTGATAAAAAAATGCACTTCGAAATTGAATGCCTATTTTGTTTTTTGCAGCAAGAACGAGGGTATATCGGGGAAGGCACAATGGAATTAAGTTTAACATGACAAGTTATCGAAAAAAATGGTGCATGTTTGAACCAAAACGGATAATTCTACCTATGCTGAATGAAACCTTTAACATCATGCGAAAACAGTGGATTTGTTCTTAATACAAGTTTAATTTGGAAAAGATTCATTTTCATCTGCAAATTCTATATAAATGTTGATTTAGCTAAATTGAATAACTTCGACTGCATTTTTTTTTTTTTTTTTTTTTTTTTGCAGCGGGAAATAAATATTAGGAATACCTACAACACTTATATCGTATTTATTTAATTGCTTATTTAAAAAATATAAAAAAGACATTTCATGGAAATGTTTTAATGTTAACATTTCATTTAAATGGATTAGTTTCTGGCTGTTGTTGTTGGTTGTTCCTACTGCTGACTGATTGAAGTGAATACATCTGAGTAGAGTGGCCAACAAAGCTAACATTTTCCGTCAAACAAAATGTTATTTAAACTAAATGATATTTACAACTACTCTGTACGGCCACCATCCTTATTTAAATATCCTCCACTAGCATATACTTAATACATAAACATCCGAAGCAGGTTTGGTTGTTGACGTCGCCAACTCCGTCCCTATTCCTTGGACGCCATATGACCCATTAAATTGCCAGAGAATTTTTCAATTTTCTTAAGATCGGGCATATTTTCGGCCTTGTATTGAATGCACTGGAATTGAAGGAAAAGGTAAATTTTAAACATACCAAAAGTACAAATGAGAGGGCACCATCAATTTTACCTTAACATTGTCAGTCATTTTCATTAGTATGTGGCCTTTTGCGTGCACATATTTCATGGTGTAGCGACAGGCAGCTGGATTGGCCATATACATATTTTCTGCAGCAATTTCAAAATCTTCCCAACTTTTAACAAAAACCATAGCTCCAACGTAACTTTTGAACAATTTACCACAAAGATTAATTGAATTTTATGTGCGAAAGCGAGATTTCTTCTTTTGCTTTTTTGTCGTGTTGTTCGGTGTGTAGATTATTTGACAGTTTCTTTTGTGTTCCATATTCTCTGACGTGACATTTCTGTCATAACACACAACGGCGACCCCTGGTTGTCACATTTCCAAGTTATATCAAAGGCTAAACAGATACGACACTGTTTATTTATCTCAGACAAGAACTACTGTTACAATGCAATCTGTAGTGACCGCGTACAATGTTATGAGAAGAAAAGTCGAAAGCGTTCAAAATTCGGACTAGAGAAAGTTTACAGAAACTGCGCTAAACGCTGCAATATATAAGACAGACAAGGGGAATTCACAAAAGCGGATGTGTAAAATATTGGAGGCTTCCAAATTAAAATTTTAGAGGAAAAGTTTACCACTTTGTATGAAAGTTAACAAAAGAGGCGTGGCAATGCAATACATTTTCATTCTCACTCTTTAAGGTATGCACAATGTTCTTTTCACGAGGAACAAAATCTCACGAGATATTGTTTGCTCGTGAAAACATTTTGTGTCAGCCTTTGTTGTATTGGTTTCCAACACCGAAATCGGAACAATTTGTGTTTTTACGTCGTAATATTATTGAAATTTTCACCGGGAATTTACAGTTCAAACAACTTTAGGTCTTACAAGGATTGCAAGACATTGTGGAAATTTTTAATTTCAAAAGGTTTTGAAATTACGGAATTTTGAAATGACGATTAGACGTTTTAAAGACGTAGGCTATGATAATAAGAAAACATATTTTCCTTTATATTAATATTTAAATATACGAGGGCGGTTCCAAAACCAGCTGACATGACGTATAGGTGGTTCCAGAATTCCAGTAGTTCGAAAAAAATCATTTTGGTGCCACTTTGTTCAGTATTTTTATTTGAGCCATCAAAAATAAACGATTTCAGTGAATTTGTGAACATGGAAACAATTGGTCACCGTTATGTAATGCAATAATGTCATTTGAAAGGTCTCAGTCCAACCGGCATTAAAACTGAGCTGGATTCTACTTTGGGGAAGTCTGTTCCTTCGTTTACGATTATAAAATATTGGGTAGCAGAGTTTAAACGAGGCCGTACGAGCTGCCTAGACGAACATCGTAGTGGTCGACTAATTGAGGAGTCCACGCCAGACATTTTTAAGAAATTCCTTAAAATGGTATTGGATGACCATGGGCAGAAGGTGCGGGCGCTAGCTGAAATGATAGGCATTTCAAAAAGTGCTATACATCGTATATTGTCCGAAGATTTGAAGATGAGAAAGCTGTGCGCCAGATGGGTGCCGCGCTTGTCTTTAATAGTTTGGCGATGTTTCACCGCAATATAGCCGAATTATTGCGTCGATTTATGGGTACACCACTTCACATATGAGCCAAATAAACAGTGAAAACCATGGACTGGTATGGTAGAATCATGCCCAAAAAACGCGTTTTCTATATTCTAACTTGAAAAAAAATGGTTCGGTGATAAAAGATTTGCCAACGAAGGAGAGGTGGAGTCTGCGGTTGGTGGCTATTTTAAGAGGTTTTATAGTTCTTAATATGAAAAGTGGAAAAAGTGCATTGGAAAAAGTGTATCGAGCTAAAAGGCAATTATTTTGAAAAATAAAGAAAATTTTTCCCAACTTTGTTGTGACTAGCCGACCTAACGGCTAGTTCTGGAAGGGTGGTATCACGTAATTTTGGTTGTTTAGAAAAATTGCTATAACTTGTGAACTGTACGATACTTTGATTCGACTTGGATTTGACTTAAATATGAATCCATCAACAACAATCAATGAAAATCTGCCCTCAATTAAGAAAATTTATTTAGCTACCGATATTTTTGGGGCATAACAAAACTTATGAATCTAGGGTAATTTTCCCTACTAAAAATTAAGCTGGTTGCTTAGGCTTTGGGTATGCTAATGTTATCTTAAGTACTTTTACTACTAAGTTGTAATTTATTAAATATATCAATTATTATCCTTTTGTATATATTTTTATAGAACAGATCTATTAATTTGGAATATGAAGGGAAGATGTATAAGGCCTAGTAAGAAAGCCTACTATTTTTGCATAGCATTGAAGGCCTTACTTTGCATGGTTAGAATAATCCGATTTAGGTCAAATATGATCCATAATTTGTGGCCATTTGTGAAGGTAATTTCATTATGACTTTTTCGCTGAAACCTGAAACCTTCACAGTCGATTTTCACTTGCATCTGTCTTGCATTTTCACTTTGTTTGGCGTTTGCTGTCAACGTTATTTCCACTGATAGCATTTACATTTTTGAGAGGGCTGCATTAACAGCTTGCAAATAGCGACAAAAACATAATAATCTATAGTTCGCGGCAATTTTATTTCTTCATTATCGCAGCTCACCTTCAAGTCATTGAAGAGATTATCTAAGCCCCTGAGTATTTTTTTTTTTGAGTACGAAATCTTATCATTCTACCGCCATCTAGCGTAAGCCAATTGCATATAATACACAACGCGAGATACAGATTATCACAGAGAAAATAATGGATTTATTTTTACTATAGCTAAATAAATCAGTTCAATTGACTGAAATTTCTGTACTGGTTTTCTTCAATGTCGCTTCATATTTGTAGCTGTTATAAATTATTCGCAATATTTTCAATTCTGTCCCAATTCTGTGTGCTGTTTATGCGTCAGAGCTTGATCGTTTATAACAAATTCCCCCGGTATAAATTTACATAATTTGTACAAACGGACTTTAATAGCTTTTAAATATCCAACAGATTAAGATATTCAATTCCTCCAACATTTTATGAATTATGAATTATTTCTGCGTATTAATCATGGGGATTTCAGTTGCTTCTGTTATGGCTAAAATCTATTTTTGAGAGGACTGCAATAACAGCTTGCACATAATGAAACATCTGAAAACATAATAGTCAGTCCTCATCGCTGTTGCTCACGGAAATTTTATATTGTTTTTACCTCCTGCACATAAAAAAAAGATAACAAATAAATAAATAAATAAAACAAATAATAACTCTCTTCACCTTTCTTAGTAAGGAATTTTGACAATATGCAGGAAAATGTCTATATTATCGACACTTAAACTTTAGCAAAAAGAAGAGCAAAGATTTATTTTATTTTAAAAAAAGTTTTGGTTTCAAAATTCAATGGATCAGTTTTACAAGGCGGCTTGTGAATATCGCTACCAAGACATTATTAAAGATGTTGAAATATGCCTGACGAAGGCAGGAATCCCATTGTCATATTCATTCTTGTGCCTTCCATGCAAATTATACGATTTTATGAAATTCAATCTTTCGTCTGTGATTTCTTATTTATAGTTTGTGGCCTAGATTTTTACCTTAAATTTATTTGTTTTGTATATAATTAATAACATTTATAACATGTAATATAATATAATAACAATATATATTATATATTATTTATTACATGTCATACATTATATACTACATGTTATATATAGGTATAATATATTATATATAAACTGAGGTACACTAATTTTTAATCCGTTTTATATTTTGAAATGCAATATTTGAGATCTTTATTCATGTTTAAAGAATAATGGACAAGAAGAAGAAGAATGGAAAAGACATATATTTAAAATTCAATCGATTCACAAATTCATAAGAATTGTAAAACAAGATTTAAGCTTTATTTTATCATCATCAATTTATTTATATGTATATTCTACCATTAAATTCTATTTCTAAAATGTAATTTATTATTTACTACTTAATATAGAACATTGCAAGATCCGAATAATATTCTAATGCTTGTAAATCACTTTCATTTGTATTATTATATAAATAATATTATATTCAAATTCGTTCCGCGTAAGAAAATGTGTACTTATATCTATCATTCTTGATTTTGATATTCTCAACCGAATCGATAATTGTTATAAAGGTTAAGTTAGGTTAGGTCAGTGTGGCAGTCTGAATAGACAGACTCACTTAGACTGTATAGTCCGTTATGATACCGTGGAAACTAGAGAACAATCCTGAATATTGTTATAAAAGTCTATAGAAAATGTTCACCTGAAAGCTACAGTGATGTGAAAAATAATAAGGACACTTATGCCCAACAATAATATTTGATCAGAAAATAAGTAAAATGAGAGAATTGCTCATAAATAACTGTATTAATTTTCAGCTAATATATTACAGAAACAAGTTCCGTTACAAAAATTCTTAGAATTTGTATACATTAAAAAAAAAATAGGTTATTAAGCAGAGATCAGTTGGTTTTGGTTGTGCGAATTAATAAGGACACTGTTGATTAACTAAAATAAAATAATATCAAAACTTAAAAGTTATTTTTTGTGTACAAAAGGTAAGAAGAGTGATTTTAGTGAAACTTTAAAATCAATTAAAACTTAAGAACAGCAAAATTTTGTAATTTTTAGGGAAAAATGGGAAAATCTAAGCACTGTGAGTTAGAACTAAGAAAAACTTTTAAAAATTTGCATAAAGATGGAAATTCTTATATAAAAATTTCAAGGTTGCTTGGAATTTCAAAAACAATGGCTGAAAATGCAGTCAAATGGATTCCGGTAAGAGAAACACATAGTAGAAAACCAAAAATTATACCAGTGGAATCATTCGATGTGTAAAAAAGAATCCATTTATCTCATCGAAACAGATAAAAAATGATTTAAACATAGAAATTGACACATCAACAATTCGAAAAATACTTATTGAATAGAACCCTAAAGCTCATAGTCCTAGAAAAGTACCAATGTTGTCGAAGAAGAACGTACAATAAAGGCTAAAATTTGCTGAAGTTCACTCATGTTGGCCTCAAGCAAAATGGAAATATTCTATGGTCGGATGAGACAGAAATTAATTTATTTAGTTCAGATAGGGGTCTTCATACTGTAAGAAGACCAATTAATACGGAATACAACCCAAAATACACTCTTAAGATGGTGAAGCACGGCGGTGGTAATATCATTGTTTGGGGATCCTTTTCCTACTATGGTGTTGGGCCACTGTATCGTATACAGGGCATTATGAAAGCAACAGATTATGTTGACATTCTGCAAAATTGTAGGCTTCCTTATGCCACTGAGATGGGTGTTCCAACAGGACAATGACCCCAAACATACGGTAAAGTGCACCAAGACGTAGTTTGGGAATAACAAGATAAATCTATTAGAATGGCCTGCGTAGACTCCCGATCTAAGTCCGATCGCGAATTTGTGGAATACAGTGAAAACTTCAATTAGAGGAAAGTGTCCCACGAATTGGGAATTAATTTAGGCTGCGTGGAATGATATATCGATTTCAGTCTGTCAAAACCTTGTTGACTCTGTGCCTCGACGATGCCTAGCAGTTTTAAAAAACAAAGGAGCCTCAACAAAATATTAACTACTGGAAAACAATACTAGAACAGTATTAATTGTGAATCTCTTCTTTTTTGTTAATGTTATAGTATTATTTAGATGAAAACACGAAGTGTCCTTATTTTTTCACAGCTTCCGAGCAAATAACTTCTTCTTTTCACTTAAAAAAAAAAAAAAAAAAAATCTCCAAGCTATTTCACAGCGGAATAAAAGGAGTTTGACTAATGCCATTTCTCAACTCGAAAACTGAGGTTCTGAAATTGGATGGTTGTGCGCTTTTCTAGTATTTTGAGATTCTTTAAGCTGTTCGCAAAGCCAGTCTTTTGAAGTCGTTTTCACAAGGTTTTTTTCTTTGAGTTATGAGCCAATGTAATAATTTTTAACACAAAATTACAATTATTTTTGACTTTTTTTATGCTAAAATAATTTGCAATGATATACTTAGTGAAAAAAGCCAAAAATAATTTGAAAAATCTATGGAAAAAAGTTTACAGCTTAATGAAATTTGTTCACGCTAAATAAGGCGAAAAAAGCTAAATATGGCGGGGAAAAAATTAAATTGTTAACACTGAAGCCAGTTCAATACTTTTTGAGCGCATATTCTCTATTACAAATTTGTTTAAAAAAATTAAAAAAAAATCCAAAAATTCTATAAGATGTATAATAGAAAACAACTATTTGAAAACAATTCAAACAATATTATTTTGATTTCAAATATACGAATTTGTTTTCAATTTCGAAATGGTTTTGCATAAAATTGGCTTTTTCTTTTGGGCGTACTTCGGTGAAACTTGACCTAAACAGACCTATTTAAGCAATAACCTTAAAAACACAATTGATTTAATTATTAATTCTATATGAAATTTAATACATTAACATTCACAATAAACAAACAAATTGACAAAATATCCGTTGAAAAATGTGATGCGGAATTTATAGAAACCTTTCTGGTAATAGTCGTCTTACCCTCAGTGCTATTTCCAGTAATAACGATGCTTCCCTCATTGCCTTGGATGTCAATTGGACCATTTTGAATTTAAGATTCATCCAATTTCTTAAACTTCTCAAAACAAACAACAAATTTTTCAGAATATCAACCACCGATTGAAATTTCTTTTAGTTACTCCAAGGATCTTACTGAAAAAAAAGAAGATAGTTCATATTAAAATTTCCTTGCTTTTACTGGCATCATTACCCTTTGAGTCTACCCCGCTAATATGCAAATCATCTTTGTTGTTGTATATTGTTAAGAATTCAGTGGTTGAGCCTTCCCCCTTGAAATAATTTGATATTATTATTATAATTATTATTTTTGAAATCAATATCACATCTTACTCCTTTGATTTGAGCCATGACAGAAGCAACAGAAGCAACTGAAATTCCAATGATTAATACCCGGAAGTTATTCATAATTCATAAAATGTTGGACGAATTAAATATCTTAATCTGTTGGATAATTAAAAGCTACTGAAGTCCGTTTATACAAATTATGTGAATTTATACCAGAGGAATTTGTTATAAACGATCAAACTCTGACGCATAAACAGCGTACATTGGGACAGAATTGAAAACATTGTGAATAATTTATAGCAGCTGCAAATACTCGCATGAAGCGATATTGTCAGTCAGTTGAACTGATTTATTTAGCTACAGTAAAAATAAATCTCTTATTTCCCCCACAGGCAGCTTTACTAATCTGTATCTCGCATTGTGTATTATACGCAATTGACTTACGCTAGATGGCGATAGAAAGAAAAGATTTCGTACTCAAAAAAATACTCAGGGGCTTAGATAATCTCTTCAGTGGATTGAGGGTGAGCCGCGATAATGAAGAAATAAAATTGCCGTGAACGATAGACTATTATGTTTTTATCACTATCGGCAAGCTGTTATTGCAGTCCCCTCAAAAATTTAAATGCTATCAGTGGAAATAATTTTGACAGTAACAAGGACAAAATTGTTTTAAACAAATGCATAGATTTATTGTTCGGGACGCTGTAGGATCCTTTTCTCCCTTATATTTTTAAAAGTCGTTACTTTTTGGAAACATTGTTCCAAAAATTAATAATTAATAAAATATTAATTTTGTAGCAAATGAAGGAAAAACTGATGTATACATTGGTAAAAACATCATGCATTGAGAAAGGTTGATTAAAATTTTTCTCCATGGGAAAAATACTCAGTAAAATATTGTTAATGTACAGTATAGGCGTCATGATTCATAATTCTTGACTTCCCTACTGATATTATAAAAAGCGTTCGACAATAAACTCAAATAGTCGCGAAAAAAAGACGACTACAATTCCTTTGGATGAACAATGCTTTTAAAGTTATATCAGATCTTGATGCAGCGTATTGGGCAAAAAGGGGAGAAGGCAGAAGCGCTTTTAAATCTTTACATTTTGTGGTTTATTGTCGATAATGGGCTTATTTATTTTGTTGGCATATAAAACAGGTGACAAACAAATATAAACTATATATCCCATAATTTTTCCAATATGTGGCTTTAGTAATCTGTATCACGCCTTGTATAAGTGCGATTTGTTTACGCCAGATGGCATTAGAGAGATACGATTTCGCACTCAAAAAACTACTCAGGCAGATTTGTGATTGCTTGGCTCAATATAGTTTTAGCGCCTGTCAAATTTGGACACTAGCAAAGAGAAATTCGATATATTTAAAAGTTTTTATTCCTTAAAGGTGAAAATGCAAGCCAGGCGGCTAAGAGTGTTTGTTTGTCGTTCTGATACTGTAACAGCCAATCATGCATAATTCCGTTCCGGAAATATTGATGTCATTGATGTCATCATGCTCTGGAAAGCTAATTGCTGAAACTATCGATTAAATAACGGAAATCACCAAGTCCGATTGTCTTGTAAGTTTTGACTGCCCAGGACCTAAATATTGCTTAAAGCATCGTTTGGAAGCACTTGAATAAGGCTGGATACAAAAAAAGCTTGAAGTATGAAAAAAAATCTCATGGACCGAATTTTCATCTGCGATTTGCTGCTGAATCACAGCAAAATCAGCCTATTTCTGACGCGGATGTTGACTGGTGATAGACTGATGGGTCACTTACTTACGGTCATGGTCGAACTGCAGTGATTCCGCGCGAAAGACGGGCCAAATCAATATTGATTGACAGGAAACATCTCCTATGAGCTACTCCTCCATAACCAAACTCTAAATTCGCACCTGTGTTGGTAACAATTGGATTGTCTCAAAGAAGCAACAACACAGCTTTTGCCAACAGGAAAGAAATTGTTTCCATCAGGACAACGTCAAGCTATACGGACTGATAGTTATTTGGCAGAAGCTCCTAGATCGTGATTGGGATGTTCTTATACATCCATATTATAGTTCGGACCTGTTTCTGTCTATGGTGAATAATTTTGCTGATGCAAAATTCACCTCAAGAGAAGAAAATTGATTGTCCCAGTTTTTTTTTTGCCAGTAGGGAGGAAGGTTTCGGCATAATGGTATTACCTTCAAAATGGCAACAAGTTATCGAACAAAACGATGCATATCGGATCATTTTAACTATACTTAACATCATGCAAAAATAATGGAATTCATTTTACAACACATTATTTTATTATTATATTATCTTAGTCAAAAAAGTGCATCCGTGGAAGCAAAATTTCACCACAATTTTGGAAACAAAGTGGTAAAAAATGGAGTAATCAGCATTGAATTTAACATAGGCTTGTCATAGGAAGAAAACAGTTTTTTATGGTGTGTCTTCTTCACTTTTCGATGAGAGTTATTGTAGCGATGGAAAAACTGCCATTTTTGTGAATTTTTTTCATTCAACCAAAGCAATCTTATTTTTGAATCAAAGTTTTCAGACTGAAATTAGATGTGATCATAAATGTGATAACACGACAGTCGCATCCAAGCAAATTGTTAGTATTTAGGAGTAATTCAATTTATTAAGAACTACCGAGTTTGTTGAGATTTGGAAACGGTATTAAAGTCCTTAATTGGATAAATATGCAGATATTGTGCTTTTGGAAGTGATGAAAATGTTATTCTCTTTGAATGACTTTCAGTTTTTTTTTTGTTTGCTGGGATATTATAAAAAACTAGCCGACCCGGCAAACGTTGCTTTGCCTTCAAATTTTAGCAGGAGCAGACATAATTGCTTTTTAATTTGTGGTTTGTATAGGAGGTACCACTCCTCATTGTCCAATCCCGCCCATATTTGCAGCAGCACTTAAGATATGTACACCAAACCGATGTACCAA
>JAHXMU010000240.1:192968-244209 GCA_019455685.1 Philornis downsi
ACCCTAATGGCGATAATTTTGCATTCTAAGAAGCTAAACGGGGATAAATTATATAAAAAGTAGTAGAAAAGTATGGAAAATAACAATGCGACCAAGTTCTCCCACTCAAAAGTAAACAAAGAAGTTAAAGAAGAAGGAGAACGTCAAATAACGTAAATACAAGCTGTTAATTTTTTTGCAAATATCAGTTGGTGAATTTTGATTTTCTGTGTTATTGGCGTTATTGCCGTCTGAATGGATTTGTTTGGATGTATGTTTGCATGGATTTGTTTGCATGATAAAGTAATTACGAATAAAAACAAAACAAAATGAATAAATATTTCATAAATAGCAATGCTGCCAAGTTAATTTTTCTAAGCGCCGATGCATTTGTTTGGTATCCTATACCGGTATCCTATATAGGATACAAAAAAAACGCAATCAATGTAGAAACTCAGAAAGACATCGACGCACAGTTTCACAAGATGTTTGAAAATTCAATCTGTCATCTGTAATATCTAAATAGTATTATGCAATGCTCTAGATTTTTATCCACTATGTTGATAAATTTATTCAAATTCGGCATTTGGAGTTCTAAGTTTTGAAAATGGAAATAAAGCAGAAATTCCTTCTGGTACTTCCCAATTAAATAGACAATTTAACCCATATATTCTTAGCTTCATATCTCTCAACTAGTCACACTGAATTCATTGAAATTTGGAACATATTAAGCGTTTGGTCAAATAAACTCTAAAAATGGAAATAAAGGGCATTGTCAAGCTCGTTGTGATATTTTCCGAACAAATTGATCGATTTATCGAAATTTACATTTTCCTCTGAAATTCCTGATTCGTAGACTGCAATTACATACATTTTTGTCAATTGTATTGTACAGGGTGTCCGTCGAGAAGGTATACTACTTTGTTTGTTTATAATTTTTGATTAAATGAAAGAGAATGGATCTTATATTGATAAATGTTTTATTTAATGTTGGCAATTATGTATGGAATACAATATCAGATAAATAAATAAATTTCATCACGAATATTTTGATGGAGTTGCTCAAGCGTTTCTGGTTCGTTTGCATTTTCAGACAACCCCACAAAAAGAAGTCCGGAGAAGTCAAATCAGGCTTCAACATCAACATCACCATTTATTGAAATAACTTGTTGTGGAAAAAGATCTCGCAGTAATTACATTGTAATCCTGACTGTATGCGATGTGGCACCGTCTTATTGATACCACATGTTAATCAAGCCCAAAACATGCAGTTTTCAATAATATCACGATATCGCTCCCCATTGACAGTTACCAATGATTGACAGGTCCAATGACTCCTCCTGACCAAATTGCACACCAGAGTGTCACTTTTAATGGATGCAAAGGTGACTGATGAATAATTTGAGGGCTTTCTATTGCGCATTTCCATTCTGTTTATTCACATATCCATTCAAATAAAAATATCACTCATTATGATTTTTTCATGAACATCGGGGTTGTCATGGGCGAGCTGTAACATTCTATTGACGTATGTACGGCATATGGTCTTGTGGAAGAAGCTGTTGTGTCAACTGAATCTTAAATGGAAACAAATGCAAATCCTTGTGCAAAATTATGGTCAAAGTTGTTCTTTGAAGACCAAGCTCCTGAGCGCGGCGTCGAATTGAGGTTGACGGATTGTTTTCAACACTTTTTTGAGCAGCTGTAATGTTTTCAGCCGATCTTGCAGTACGTTGTGGTCCATACTTGGCCCTATCAACTACAGACCCTCTTTCTTCGAAATCATTCACTACATGATAGTGCGACTTGTTGGCACGTTGTTTCTCCCAAAAATTTCACGTAACTTTCTCATCGTCACAGTAATCGATTATTGATTTTGATAAAATGTTTTAACGATTAAAACACTTTTTGTTTATTGAATATTATTCCATAATAAATTTGCCACATCTCTACTTCACGACTGCCAAATATGAACTGTCAAGACTAATGTTTACCAAAATGGTGGCAAAACAAAGTAGTATACCTTCCCGACGGACACCCTATACAAGTACAATACTAATAAGTATTGTAATTTTAAAGAAATTTGCCCGAATAATCACGTGTTCTCTAGTAACTCCGACATTTATTAACCAATTTAATTCATGTATTCTTAAATGCATACCTTTCACTTTATTGTATTAACCTCGGTATAATTTAACATCTATCAGGCGTTTAATAGTTCTGCGAACGAAGTTGTATAAATTACCGCGACTCTTGGAGCACCACAAGCATAAATTGAACGGTTTAATAAAAATTATTGGACACTCTACAATTTCTATCCCGAGTACTATAGAGTTATATTTTTATTTATTTTATTGTTATTTAATTTACACTATATGATAATAAGAACCAAGCGATTCACCACGCCTATTCTGGCACCGCTTACACTTTTGCCAAAGGTAAATGAGTGAACGTATAGGTAAGTCAGTTCACCTGACTGAAATTTCTTTACTGGTTTGTTTTTCTTTATGTGGACCTTATAGGCAGATGGAATGAAGCATTATCAAACGAAAACTGTTGTTGATGGAGGCAATACTCCTTGTCTTATCAGGCCCATTTATAAGTTTGAAATTAGTTCTGTCTATGAGACAACCAAGCTGTTCAAGCTAGTGATATTTAATCGGATTCTAGTGAAAATTATGGCTCATGGAAGCGGGGTAAAATCAAGGTTGTTCGCTCATTTGTATTGAAACATGGTGGTAGTTTACAGCTCAATTACAGCATGTATGTAAATTGGACGATCCACTTGTGTAATGGCTGTGCTAACTAAGGACCGATATTTTCAAAACGTAAACAAATTCAGATGAATTTTGTGACTTGTGGAAACAATAAAAATATACTTAGATGTCCGACTTTTATGGGAATTATATCAAAACTTAGACCAGTGTGTACGATTAGCAATAAAATCATTAGCACAAAATATGACATCCTTGTTAATTTTTGTTAATTTTTTATCCTTACAAAGCTCAGTTTTCCATTTTTAAAAGTGAAAGCAATCCAAAGAACACAAAAGTTATTTTGGTCATTTATGTTTACAAAATTCATATTTTTAGGTAATTTTTTTAAAGTGCTTGAATATTTTTTTCACTAAAATCGCACGACAGTACAAATAATTATCGAACATAACGGCTATTATAGACGTATCGTTTATTCCATATATATTAATGCCTCGTAAACTCTTCCTTTTTTTAGATAGATCCCAAATCGGTTCACATCCAGGACAACCGTGGTCGGATTCTAGTAAGCGAAAAGAATGGTTTCGTTTATTCCAGTCAGCCTACTTCAAAATTCCGACAAACTAGTGCACATTTGCAGTACTAAACAGTATTAATAACAATTAATTATAGGTTTATTGAATGCATTTTATAAAAAATTTGATTAATAATTAATATTTTTTTATGGATTCTGTTCTTTTTATTTGGATATTGTAATTATATATTGTTTTTTTTTTTTTTTTAAATCGAATAAAACACTCAAATTTGCATCATGTATTAAATTTTTTTATTGGAATCAATAAATGGGTCTTTGCCATTTAATTTTTAACGATAATGTCATGAAAATGTTGTCAACGGCTCCGTCTCAAAATGTCTATTCGAAAGGTTCAATTTTTCGGCCCGTATTCCACGCATAACGCGTGTTTTGTTATCCTGTAAGGCTTCAATAGTGTTCGACTTGTCCACATGGACTAAGAACTTAACATAACCCCACGAGAAATAATCAAGAGGCGTTAAATCGCAAGATCTTGGGGGCCAACTCACAGGGCCAAATCGAGAGATAAGCTGCTCACCAAATTCATCCCTCAACATATCCATTGTTTCATGAGCAGTGTGGCATGTTGCACCGTCCTGATGAAACCACATGTCAACCAAGTTCAACTCAGCCAATTGGGGCAAAAAAAAATCGCGTATAATGGCTCGATATCGTTCGCCGTTGACGGTAACGGTCGTCTTTGAACAAAAATGGACCGATGTTTTGCTTGGTTACGTATCCGTTCAGCAAGAAATGAGCCTTATCGCTGAACACAATTTTTCGATAAAACAGCGGAGTTTCATTGAGCTTTTGTAAGGCCCATTCATTAAAAATTAGACAATTTGGTGGGTCATTCGGCTTCAATTCTTGCGTGAGTTGAATTTTATAAGCTTTTAAACCCAAATCATGCCCACATGCCCAATCGCTGAGAACGGCGACGAATTGACATTTCACGATCGTCATTAACACTGGTCGCTACGGCTGCTATATTTTCTTCATTACGCACTCTACGCATGCGAGTCGATGGTTTTATGTCCAACAAAGTAAATTTGGTGCGAAATTTGGAGATAACAGCAAGAATTGTTGATTCAGCAGGTCGATCATGACGACCATAAAATGGTCGTATCAAACGATGCACATTTGTGACAGAGCACGAATTTTGATAACAAATTTCAACGAGTCACAATCTTTGCTCGTTTTGTAGTCTTTCCATGATGAAATGACAGAGCATACTATGCACTCTTCATTACCAACCACTGCTGCCAAACTGGAAAACTTAAAATTTAAAAAATCACCCTGTAAATGGAAATGTTTCATAAAATTAAACTTGTAATATGCAATAAAATATTTCTTTAAACCAAATACGGCTTTCGTGGTCAAGAGAAAAACTTATTTTTAATGATTATAAAGTACCAGAAATTGGTCAATAAAACATAACATATTTATTATTCATTCAAATTTTATATTTATTGAAGTTTTTATTATCACCTTCAAAGTAGGGCCCTTTCGAAATAACACACTTAAGCCAATCAATAGACTTTAGTTGTCGATGCGAATTCTCTATTATATCTTTTGTTGATTGGAAATAAATGCTTCGAATTGTTAACCAAGCGCCGCATAATGTCCAGATGATATTCCTTATTTACTTTCTTTTCTGACTTCCTGAAAGGGATTCCGAGTGCACAATGACGCGATAATCGAAGAAAACACTCAATATTCGATTATATTTGTTGAGTTTTTGATCAGAAATTTAATCAAAATGATAACCTTGTGAGATGGTGGGTAATCATAGTAGAAAATTCATGAGTTTTCTTTTCACATATCTGGACTTTTTCGACTAATTCGCTCTCCCATGCGCCGCATAATGTCCAGATGATATTTTTTATTTACTTTCTGTCTTCCTGAAATGGGATTCCGTGCGCACAAGAACGCGATAATCGAAGAAAACATTCAATATTCGATTATATTTGTTAAGTTTTTGATCAGAAATTCTTTGAAAATGATAATCTTGTGAGATGGTGCATAATCATAGTGCAAAATTCATGAGTTTTCTTTCTACAAAGCTGCGCTACTAATTCGGTTTCCTAAACGCAGCATATTTTTTATTTACTTTCTGTCTGCCTGAAAGGCATTCCGAGTGCACAATAACGCACTGCTACCAAGAGCTTTGATAGATTTCGACGTGGTTCTTGGAAACGCGCTATTCCTAATAGGGATCAGAACAGACTCATTATAGCATGTTTACAGGGACTTCTACGCGATTGAGTTTTTGAAGAAAATTCTAGTCTTTCGGAATTCGTGGAGTGCCAACGTGTTTAATACTCAAATAACCATACAAAGTAGTATGAATTGAGTTATGAGACAAAGAGAGACTAACTCTCTCAAACTTAAATGATGATTTGCAGTCACCATTTCCCTTATTTTATTGGTGTCAGCTTTGGTTGACAACAATGATGGCCAATCAGAGCGAGTCAAATCTTCCACTACATCTCAATAGCTTTTGAATACACTGTACCACTCATGTTTATTTGTTTTTTTGACAAAGTTGATTCACCATAAGCCTCCTGCAGAAGCTATTCGCTACATGAAAGCCAATTTACAAAATAAAATTTTAGACAAATTCGTTATTCGATATTTTTATCCATTATGTCATTTAATCATTTCCAAACTTCGCATCAGTATAAAAAAGGTTGTGCCAACTTAGCAACAAAAAAATTGTCAATCCTTTTAATAGGGTTCTTTAAATTTCTGTTACATTTTCGACAGAATGTGTATGAAAAGAAATTAAGTCTTGTTCATTTAATTTAATTTTATCTACATTTGGATCATAATGTATATGATAAAAAAAGATGAATATATCAGGCGGAGAGATCTTCCGATCTGAAAAAGCAAATCGTTAATTCTTCATGTTTTCAATCTTTGAAAGAGTGGAAGGCAAATAAGCGATTTAAGTTTTTGCACAGTATTTGCTCACACTTAACAAAGTTCTTCTGATTCTTCGAGAGATATTTTACAAAAGGAAAACGAAATTCTATTTAGAAGCACAATATAATTTCCAGAAATGAACTTAAAAAAGACTATTTTGACAAAGGATGGAAATGTTTGGCACAAAATTAAATACCACTCCGTTCTAAGATGAATTGTATAAAAACGAATTAGCCTTTGTGGTTGATATATCGACAATGATTTCTAAAATAGTATAATACAATTAATATACGAGAGTGGTCGGATAATAATTTCAATAAACGAACCACATTATATGTTTGGATATAAAATCCTACACAATAGGACGGGGCTATACGAGTACTAAGTTCATCTTTCCGAACAGTCGCTCATCTTTGACACCACATATTACCTATGATTTCACATAGCTCGTCGTAAAAATTTATGTCGATTTAATTATGCACATTAAAGTTTGAATTTTGTGAGGTAAAAAGGTTACAATTATACATGAAAATGTTTCACAGTTATAGGCAGATTGAGCTCAAGCAATATTGATCCAATAAGGAAAAACGTTTTCATACAGGCACCCATTTTCTTTTTCAGAATATTTTCAACAATTTCATTAATTTTTCGTTATTTTAACGCATTATATGATGAAAGTTAATAGATGCGGGAAAGAACCGACACAGTTCGTACATTTTTTTAAGAAATCATGCTAATTTTGCGAGGAGTTATTAAAAATAAAATGTCAAATATAATTTTTAGTGAGTTCATCTACATATCTGTGCTTACAAAGCAAAATTACTTAACTCGTAATTTATGATTTTATAAAAAAAATCGCTGCTATGGGAATTTGATATAATTTTCAAAATATCCGAAATTTTAAAATCGCACTTAGACGACAAAATGTGTCTTAAGGACGTAAATAATAATAATAATAAAAAATATTTTTCTTAATCGTATCGATATTACGCAATTTGTCAAAAATCGCAGTTTTAAAGAAATTGCCACAACTTGTGAATTTAATCGAATTTTCGAATGGGGATTGGATGTAAATATGCGCCAGAGAACCAGAACCTGGATTTTAACCTAACCTCTCTTAAATCGTTTTTCCTTGTGGCCTTACATATATTCTAATATCGAAATATATCTAAACTCGAAAATTCGATTTATGTTACAAGTTGTGACAATTTTTTAAAACTGCAATTTTTGAAAAATTACGTAATAACTTGTGAACTAAATTGAACTTTCGAATAGGGAAAATGTAAAAATGTAAAAAAATAAAAAGGTAAAAATGCGAAAAATTCAGCAGCTGGATTTTGACCAAACTTCTCCTAAATCGTTTTTCCTTATATATTATAATAAATGTATAAGAGGTGGGCATCCATGAAACGCCAACTTTTCTGACAATCAGTTGGTATATCATCCACGATTCTTTCCGGTCTAAGCTTCGGCCAGTTCGAAATTTTAGTGTTTGGTCAATTTTGCTCCAGTTCACGTGATTTGTATTATTTTGTGTTCCATCTGCACCGGTACTCATTATAAAACATCCTTGGTTTAAATTTGTTTTCTTACCAAAGCAAATAAACGCTAGGCTTACCACATGCATCCATAACAATTTCCAAGAAAGCTGCAATGTTATGCAAAATGTTGCTAACTATTTCACAACATTTTAACACAAATCCGTTCTGATACGACTATTTTATTTTCCAGATATATTTATAAAATATCAACCAATATGGAATTTTGTGTGAACTTTAAGATTGCCTTTGCGATTATCATTAGCTATTGGAATTTTGCCTCCGTTGCCATCAATTTCTATGGGACGATTTACATCCTATAAAGATGAAAATGTAATTATAGATTTCAACCTTAAATGTGAATCGATAACTAAATCAGTACACTTACAATAATTTTGCCCATTGCTCCCATAATGCTCAAAGTGATAAGCAGGATTAAAGAAAGGAATTTCATTTCGAATATTTCGTTTTCGTCGTAAGAGTACAATGATCACTGAAATACTAAGAAATATCTAGCGGATGCCCGTATTTTTATACTCTGGAGCTGATATGATGGTACAATGAAATTTGCTAAAAATATACATATTTAGCATTTGAGGGGTGATGCGTTATTACTCATCACACATATTTACAGATTGTTAATGGAAAAATTCTTGCCTATTTTTATGGGACATGTGGTTTCTTATTTCATAATTATTAATTACTCACTGTAATATTCGTGCATCTTTGTACTGCCGCGCAGTAGCAAAATAACTGTAAACAGTTTATTATTGCTTAATTCGCTATTCGGACAAAATGTTAGTGAAATGTACTTAGAATCCTGGGAGGATTTTTAATAACTTTGTCTTTTTTGAAAATTACAATTTTCAAACAGCCGGTGGAATTTCGATTCCTTTTCTCACGTACACTACAATTGTTTATACCAAAATTCTGCAAATACGATATGATGTAAATTATATGATTAATTTTCAACAAAATGGATAACGTATATTCAAAATTAAATTAATTTACAATTTTAAGTATATGTAAAAGTACTTTAAATTTCATTACTTTTTAATGTTTGTTTATATATAGAGAACGGAAATTTTTGTTAAATTTTCGACAGAAATTCGCGTTGTTTAAAAAAATGTTTATATTAGGTGCGCAACTAAGTTTTTTTTTTATAAAAATTCAACTTCATTATGGAAACATGTTTACAAATGCCAATACATTCAGTGCCCATCGCTAGCTACTACTTTTTCCCACCTTTCTGGCAAAGTTCGAATTCCCTCACGGCAAAACTGTTCATCTTTTGGGGTTATTCACGAATATAGCCATTCCTCGATGTTGTCATATCAGTGGTACTGCTGGTCAGCCAGACCGTGTGCCATCGAACGGCACAAGTGATAATCGGACAGCGCAATATCTGTAAAATATGGCGGATGGGGTAAGACTTCCCATTTCAGCATTTACAGGTAGGTTTTATCGGGCTTAGCCACGTGAAACAGAGCGTTATCATGCTGAAGAATTACTTTTTCGTGCCTTTCCGCGTATTGTGGGCGTTTCTCGTGCAGAGCTCGGCTCAACGGTATTAATTGAAGTCGATACCGATCCCTAGTGATGGTTTCGCTTGGTTTTAAGAGCTCGCAATAAACAACACCGACCTAGTCCCAAACAAATACAGAGCATAACCTTTGACCCCCATGACTTTCTTATCGTTTTACTGCTGTAATGAATCCATTTTTCAACACCCGTTACAATACGATGAAGAAACCCATTCCTCGACGCTCAACGCCCCTTGGCTTCAACTCATAAAGAACTCAAGTTCCTTGCGCATGCAATCACTTGAAAATGGCTTAGCGTTTGACACGAATTCCCATCAAGCAATGCTGTCAATTCAGTGTTTCCGAAGGTTTTTCGTCTTCCTTCACGCGAACGGTCATCAATATTAAAATCACCGCCTTTAAAGCGACGGAACCAATCTCGACACGTTGTTTCACTTAAAGCAGCATTTCCGTAAACGTTTTGAAGCTCTCGGTGACCTATAGCCGGTGTTTTCTTCGATTGAAATAAGAAAATCAATACTTCATAGGACGATTATTTGGCGCAAAATCATACATATTCACACAACCAAAAGAATATCGCATAATGCAAAAAAAATCTCTATTGTGTCGAGGCGGTATGTTTACCATGTTTATGTTATTTCAGAATCGATTAGCACTTACAGTTGGCGCCGTCTATTGGCAAACAGCGGGAACTTACTTGCGCACCTAATAGCAAATTAATTCTAAATGACAGCACTTGGTTCTGCGATAACCAACGCACTTTTGAAGATAGGCCTTTCTTCATTTAGATTCCAATCATTGGGCATTCGTTTAGGCAAATCGTGTTTATAAACTGATAGTTGCAGATATCAGCTTATCGCCACTAGTCTTAAATAGCTCTCATATTGGCTAAAACGTGACCGATGATTCATACATGCAACTGTCGTTCGCATGATCGCAGTTTCAACCCTACCTATCATTATTTGAGCGGCGACCATCTCAGTGTGTCTGACGAACACTTCGAATAGCCGAGTAATCGACAATTCATGTTAAGGTTTCTCAAACTGTGACTTTCGAAATCGTCGTTAAACTGCAGGAACCGTTGAGTAAGTTTATAAAAAGAATGCATGTAAGCTCACCAAATGTAAGCAGCTGTCACATGTCTCATTCATGAGTTGCAAGAGAATTTGTTTTTTTGTGTTTCTGTTGGCCAAACTGGCAGCTTCTGACCGAATGCGTCCTTCAGACAATTCAATTGTTGACAGTACAGGTGCAAATCAAGAGTTCGGACTTAGGAGAGAAACTCACAGTGAATGATTTCCTGCCAATTCTACCAAACATACAGCAAAACCTAACTGACCGTCAATACTGGTTTGGCCACCATTTGCGCCGGCTCACCGCGAATAGAGCACGATTTTTTTTCATTTGAAGTAGTTGTAAGTGATCTACTTTTCATCACCAGTCGCTGTCCACTTTAGAAAGGAGTCACTTTTATTAACAGCAATCTGCAGATGGAAATTCAGTCCATGACATTTTTTTGCATTCATGTATAAAAATATATCTATTATTTTTGTAATAGATTAATTTAGTAGCGTTGTATAAGTGCGATTGAGTTACGCCAGATGACGTTAGAAAGATAATATTTTGTACTCAAAAAACTACTCAGACAGTTCCGTGATTGCTTGACTCGATGTTGTTTGAGTGCGCTTCAAAGGTAAAATGCCAACAAACAGAAAAAGCCTCAAATTTTATAGTTTTTCTTCGACAAATGCGAAAACACAAGCAGGGCGACTGGAAGTGTAAACAATATTTATGGTGCTTCTACTGTAACAGACAGTTGTGGACAATTTTGTTTTCATCGATTCCGTTCCGGTAATTTTGATGTGAAAGATGCACCTCGCTCTTAAAGGCCAATTGCAGAAAATGTCGATAAAATGATGTAAATCACCAAGTCCGATTGTCATATAGGCACTGTTTCGATTGCCCAGCTGCACAAAAATCCGTTTTCAACTACTTGAATCCGTTTTCGTTCCTGAATCGCCATAAAATCGAGCTATTTCTGGAGCAAGTGGTGAATGGTGGTGAAAAGTTGTGCATTGGTGCAAACGGCCAAGCCAGGATTGATGGTCAGGAAGCATTTGCCGTGTGTTCGGCAGGATTGACAGGGAATCATCTACTGTGAACCGCTCTCCTGTGGCCAGACTTAACTCGGACTCGGACTGCCCAGAAGCGATCAGTTTTGGTCAAAGGAAGAGAAATTGTGTTCTATCAAGACACACAAACACAGACGGTGATTCGCCAGAAGCTCCGGAAGCTGGGCTTCGAGTTTCTTTTACATCCACATCATAGTTTGGAACTGGGTTCAAATAATAAACTTTTAACTCGGACCTGTCAGCAATTGTATCACCCGGTAGCGGATAGCTTTGGACAAAAGCAAAAGAATTGTGTTCCATCAGAACAACGCCAGGTCACACATACAGACAGTGATTTGCCAGAAGCTCCGGTAGCTTGATTTCTTGTTTCTTTTGCATCAATTAACTACCACCAGTCCCTGTGTATAGCGAATGACTTTGCTGGTGAAAAATTCGCCTTAAGAGAAGTTTGTGAAAATTGACTGTACCAGGTTTATGACAACAGGTAAGACGTTTTCTATGAGAGAGGCATACTGCAATCACCCTGAAAATAGCAACAAGTCATCGAACAGAGCAATATAGGCTGATTTTTTAAGATTTAAGTTTTCCAGTTTGGCAGCAGTGTTGGTAATGGCGACCGTGAAATGTCAATTCGTCGCCGTTCTCAGCGATTGGGCATGTGTTACTCAACCACAATGAAGTTTTTTGCCCCAATTGGCTGAGTTGAACTTGGTTGGCATGTGCCCGTAAAACAATGGATATGTTGAGGGATAAATTTACTGAGCAGCTTCTCTCTCGATTTGACCCTATGAGGTGGCCCCCAAGATCTTGCGATTTAAAGTCTCTTGATTATTTCTTGTGGGGTTATGTCAAGTCGTTAGTCTATGTGAACAAGCCGAACACTATTGAAGCCTTACAGGATAACTAAGACGCGTTATTCGTGGAGTACAGGCTGAAATGCTCGAAAAAGTGACGAAAAATTGGACCTTTCGAATGGACATTTTGAGACGGAGCCGCGGACAACATTTAAGACCAATTTATCGATTCCAATAGAAAATTTAATTACATGATGCAAATTTTGAGTGTTCTATTCGATTTAAAAAAAAAAACTACGATTAAAAAATCAGCCTATATTTGACATAAATCGGATAATTCTACCGTATTAAGTGAAGCCTTCAATATATGATATAATAGATTAAACATTCAAAATTCTAACAGAAGAAATGATAAAATGATGTAATAAATGGAGCTTGACCTAAGGAAATTACACAAAAATTACATAAATTTTTGTTGTCCAAAAAAAGTTTCCATTTTTGAATAATTACCCATAGAGTACATTTATCTAAAGGGTGTCCCAACAAGAACGCAAGATTTAAATGACTGATGCAGCAATTGAATTGTTTCTCTGGCTGTATGACATGTGGCGCCGTCTTGTTGAAACCACGTGCCCTCCACATTCATTTGTTCAATTCTAGGCACGAAAAAACTGGTTATCATTTCACGATACCGAACACCATTGACTGTTTGCGCTTGACATGCCTCATTTTCATAAAGAAATGATTCGAATGATTCTTCCAACCCAAAATCCACACCACTCAGTGACACGTTGAGGATGCATTTGCTTCTCGTGAATCACTCGAGGATTTTCCTCACCCTAAATGCGACAATTCTGCCTATTGACGAAGCCATCTAGATGGAAATGGGTCTCGTCACTGAAGATGATTTTATCGCCAAAATCAGCATTTTCATGTTGTCTCTCCAATACCCAATCAACGAACTCCCTTCGCTGTCTATGGTCAGCTGGCTTCAGTTCCTGAGCCAATTGAACTTTGTATGCATGAAGATGCAAATCTTTCGTCAAAATTCGCTGCATTGTGGATTTGGAGACACCAATTTGCTGATCTCGGTGTCGAATTGAGGTGGATGGAGTTTGAACGACATCATCATGGAGTTTAAGCGACATCATCACATTTTCGGTCGATCGACCTGGTCGAAGGCGCGTTGTTGTCTTTAAATTACTAACACACTCAGTTTTGGCATTATCCATTAATCTCTTTACAGTTGACTCTTTTGGAGCTTTATTGTGACCCCATTTGCGAACTGTAGCTGCAAAACTTTCACCATTTTGGTAAAACAATTTCACAATGAGAATGCGTTGTTCATTCGTGTAGCGCTCCATTTTTACTAACCTCGTACCTTCTGCTAGCAAACAATAACAATTGTTCAAATGTCAAACAATGACACTTCGAATGGCGCCAAATTTAAATCTTGTGTTCTTGTTGGGACACCCTTTACAACGAAATTTATTATAAAATCATAATTTTTGGCATTTGGTAGGGTTTTCTCCCATATACGTTGATTGTTTGAAAAGTATTGGGTCTTATTAGTTGATCCATAATATTGTTGTAACCATTAAAGCTTTTGATTGTTGATGGTGTCCATTCTACTAATCAGTTGCGGAAATATTTAATTCCTCATAACATACAAATATTTTGCCTACCTCTTACTTACAGTCTATACATCCAATGCGTATAAATTATCTGCAAGGATTTATTTCAAATTGAGTGCAGTCTGTTAGCATAATCTAAGAATGAGAAGTGCGATGTGATAAATGTGAAGCCTTTGATGTGACAAGAATACGCCAGATAGACAGACAGACAGACATTTATGTAGATATCACAATCTGACATACCCATACGGGTATCTGTAAATTTATAACGAGTAAGAAGTGAACATATTTAACACTTAATAAGTCAACAGTAAATATTGACAAATGCAGAACCCAGACCAAAGCTGATATTTACTGGCACAGTCATCATCATCATCATCATCATCATCACCATCAACATCCAATGTACTCTCGGTAGTACTTAAGCCGTATAAAAGGTAACGTCAAAGAATGGGTTGCGCTTGTTTGATGTTTAAATATGCATTTAAGATTTAATGATGACCACAAGATGTGGTTTCATTCCTACTCATTCCGGGCCAGCTTCACGGCATACCGATATTTCACACTGCGGAGAGGGGCAGTCAGTCGAATAAACAGAAATCTCAACCTAACGACAAAGTGTTTAAGGCTGTATCGTATGTTATATCGGTGCATTCGTGCACACATATTATACAGTAGCTCCCAATGGATGTTTTTCTGTATGATGGTACGATTTTGGAGTGATATATGTTGCTGTTAAGTGTATATGACCGAATTGACTTCCAACAGACGAAAGCAGTTTCCATTAGGTTAATCGTCCAAATACATTCCAAATGTAACAGGCTTTTCATTAACTTCTAAATTATATTTCCAACCCGTGTTTTGTTATCCTTTGGATGATTTAGGTAATGACAATCTAAAAATTTCGTAATTTTTGTTGATTCCGCAACTGCTAATTGAGGTATAAGACATCGATCTCTGAAAAAGGCCAATTTCGGTACTCCTCTAAGTTTAGTTATTACTGAGCGAATAAGATGGGGGTTGAGGTTTTCTAATTGGACAAATTTTGGAATATCCAGTAACCGATCCTTTGCAGTCATTTCTAAGCAACCCATTACTTTCGATCTTTTGTCAAGTATGCCTTTGTAAAAGCATTAAGTATAGAGAGAGTTTGGGTGCAACCTGTCAGTTACTTTATTCACAATGCTCGATTTTGCCAGTTCATTTCAATTGTGTTTCAAAATTTTTGCAATGCATAGGGTGATTTTTTAATCGTAGTGTTTTTAGAAATCGAATAATACACTCAATTTGCATCATATATTAAATTTTTTTTATTGAAATGGATAAATTGGTCTTTTCCGTTTCATTTTTAAAGAATTTCATGTACATGTTGTCTACGGCTCCGTCTCAAAATGTCCATTCGGAATGTCCAATTTTTCGTCACTTTTTCGAGCATTTCGGCCTGTATTCCACGAATAACGCGTGTTGTGTTATCCTGTAAGACTGCAATAGTGTTCGGCTTGTCCACATAGAATAACGGCTTGACATAATACATAATAACCCCACAAGAAATAATCAAGAGGCGTTAAATAACAAGATCTTGGGGGCCAATTCACAGGGCCAAATCGAGAGATAAGTTGCTCACCAAATTCATCCCACAACATATCCATTGCTTCATGAGCGGTGTGGCATGTTACACCGTCCTGACCACATGTCAACCAAGTTCAAATCAGCCGATTGGGGCAAAAAAAAATCGCTTATCATAGCTCGATATCGCTCGTCGTCTTCCACGGTCGTCTGTGATGCCACCAGCCCATAAACCACATCAGACTGTCGTCTTTTCGGGATGCATCGGTAATTCATGTATAGCATGTGGCTGTTCATCACTTCAGATGCGACAGTTTTGCTTGTTTACGTATCCGTTCAGCAAGAAATGAGCCTCCTCGCTGAACACAATTTTTCGATAAAGTAGACGTTTTTCATTGAGGTTTTGTAAGGCGCATTCACCAAAAATTAGACGTTGTGGCAGGCCATTCGTCATTCCATGATGAAATGGCAGAGTATACTGTACACTTTTCACTTTGACGGATGATGTTTGGACGCCTTTACCAACCAGTGCTGCCAACCTGAAAAACTTAAATCTTAAAAAATCACCCAATATAAGTATAGGTGATAGAAACCAAAGAATATATGAATTAAACCGATCATTTGTATTAACATATAACATATAATTTTTACAAATTTTATCTAGAATTACAGAGAGCTTTAGAAAATTGACTATTTTTATGGGAGGTACCAAAATGGACGTGACAATGCGGCCCGGATTATGAAATTAGTAATATGTACAAAATTCAACAGAATTTATTACAACTGGATAAAAGATATAAACCTAAGAATGTATTGATTATGTGGGAGATCCCAGAAGGGGCGCGGCTATTTTGCCGAATTGTTTTTCAGATTTTACCAAGAATTAGAGGTAAAAACAATGGACAAACGTTCATATCGCTGCAGTCTAAGAATTAGTAGTAACAAGGAAAAAAACTGAATTTCGAGAAATTGATCAATTTATATGGAATGTGGTGGTGTAACAAAATATTAGGTTGTGCAAAACTTTAAAAAATGTCATAAAGATTAGTGCAGTTATCGTGTTGCATTTTTGCATATCAAATGATATATAAACGCAATCCTTCAGGAGAAGTTATAGATATAATTTTATATAAGAATTGTCACTTTTTTACTTGTTTGCCGAATTTGTCAGAAATAACTGACTATTCCGACTCCAAATTGTAAGGGCACAAGCGGCAAAACAATTAACTTAATCTTCATCATTCCAAACATTAATCACATCTATTAGATAGTTCATACTCACTGTGGAGAATTCAAGTACGCAAAGCAAACACTTTGCGTTACCTTAAAGTTTCTAATAGAGGAAGCCGATCTTCTTGTTTGCTCTCACAAAATTACACCAGATCCACGGCTGCTGATGGTGACGCTGATGGTGACGTTGATAATGATGGGATTTTAAATGCAAATAATGCATTTAAATGTTTATTGTGATTGTCACTCTAGAGGGCGGCATTTGTCACCTAAAGACTTTGATCATCTCCATTTGTTGTTTCTTTGCTTACGCCTCTATTAACGTTTAATCCGATATGTCCACATTTACGATACTACCATACATAGTTGGCCAAGCACTGTATCACTACCTCGCTCTAACACAGTCTGGTCTCGTAGTCCGGTTTCCATTGTTGGATGGTCGTTGGGTTTGTTTGACACTTTGAGCTTCCACCAACTCCAATTAGAATTCAACCATAACATTAATCACTTTGAGTATGAACCGCTTCGGTCAGGAAGGCAAAAACAAGAAAAGAACCGCCATCGAAATGTTCGAATTTGAGGTTCTTCACCTTTATATTGAGATATAACCTGCCGCTCGCCATTGCGGTAGTATCTCATGGATTTAAGAGAAGTGATAAAGAGACCGATTAGTAAGCGTATTGTTTGTATTGTCCGCATATTTAATCGATCGTTATTTAATCGAGAAGAAAAATTTAATTTACTTGACGTGCAATGAGGAGGAGATTGCTTAAATATCTGACATTCTTTGTAAGGGAAAGATATTTCAATGTTGACTAATTTTACTATTTGCGATACGATTTACCGTCTCATAGCAATACAGTGCGGTGTGGCAAAAACGGCTTCTTTTCATACACACTTATTATAGTTTTTATAAATCTTGTTTTAAATTTTTCAATAATCACAGCCACAACAAGGTCAGGTCCCTTTAAATGTATTTAGAGGCTGCGGTTCGCCTCTATCTATTACACAGTACAACAGCCAATCTGTTCCAAGTCAGGGTGATGGTACTAGGTCAGTATAGTAAAATCCTCAAAGGGTTTCGCGTTCGTATGTGTCAGTTTTTTTTATGACCTTTTACATTTTTTCCTTATCTTGATGTTTTTTCGCTTAGTTGTAAAACTTTGGCAAAAACGTAGTTTGACATAACTCGAGAACGACTAGTTCGATTTTGCTGAAACAAATTGAGAAAAATTAAGAATTACATTTCCTTTAATCCATTCATATACTGTTTCTCTACTAAATCAACATTTTTGCAATTATAAATAAATTTATGAAGAAAATTTTGTCAAAAATTTTTTTTTTTTTTAAATCATATAAATCCCAAACGGAAAAAAGTGTCAAGTCTTATAACTTTTACGTAAGGCCACATAACCTATAAACAAAATGCGACATAGATCATAGAAATCGATTAACGCGTTCTGCTTTTATTTACAAGTAAGTGAAGGTATCCCATTTTGACAAGAATATTGATATTTGTTTTTATTCAAAAAAGTGTCATTTATCGCGTTTTTTATAAATTTTCCCCAATAACTCCAGACTTCTGGCCATAAACTACTAAAAAAATAAAGTAAACATTTTTATAATTTTTTATTTTTATTTTATTTATTTATTTTCATTTATTTTAATAAATATTGCCTAGACTTTTTCGATGGTGGTTGTTCGGGACTATTGGCATCGCATTCATCGCTGTCATCAGTTTCTGAACCACACATAATGTCAATGTGTGACTCCACTGCTGGCCCTTCTGCACCTCCTGAAAATTCTTTATCATCAGGATCATCCTTGTCTTGCCACACAAGCTTACTCCACCAGCAAATTTCCGCAATTATTGCACTCGGCGACTTTTTGCCTCTATATCTGTAAGTTTTTGCTTTATTAAAATGAGTTTGAAAAAATAAAAAATCAGTATTTCCTCATTTCAAATGGCACAGCAACTTGATGATAGCGTTCGCCTTGTTCATCAGATTCGGTAGCCAATTGTTTGCTGAAGTATGTAAATAATGGATGATGTAAATAATGATGATGTAAATAATGGATTTTCAAGGACATGTGGACACCAATTTCCGAGAACGATCTTAACATCCTTGCGACAGAAACATCGTAGTTGGTAGAACGATGCTTTCCCAACAAGCCTTCTATTACTTCTTTGATTGCCTGCCATGCATCCAATTCAGCGTCAATCAAAATATTGTTGAATGCGTCACTTTTAATCAGCTTTCGTACATCTGGACCATTTAGTACGCCTGATTGGAAAAAATGAATTTGTAAAGATGGGAAATCATGGGAAATGAATGTGATATTATAACTTACCTTCTTTAATTTTACTTTCGCTGAGTCTCGGGTAAATTAGTTTCAAACACAAGAAAACTTCATCTCTTTTGGCGATAGTTTTGATGAAATTCTTAACAATTCCAAGTTTAATATGCAGTGGAGGCAGCAATATCTTCTCCTTCGGTACTAGAGGCTCACGAATAATATCGGCCGTTTGTAACCTGCTGTGCTCTCTGAGTTTCCATCCGTGGCATGCATATTGGTCACCGGAAAATCGCACAAAAAGCACATATATTTTATATAGCAGCTTTGAAGACCGCAAAGCATAGCTACAACTTTTAAATCGCAGCATATGCGCCACCTATGTTTGGCGTAGTTAACCATTTTCAAAATATTTTCCAGTGCATCATATGTTTCTTTCGTTTCTGTGCTATAGGCGATTGGAACTGAAGGTTTTTTATTGGTCTTATGCAGTAAAACTGCCTTCAAGCTGAGTTTTTAACTGTCAATAAATAATCTCCAGTCGTCTGCTTCATATTTTATTTCTATGGCTCATATGGGGGATCATCACGTAAATCATATGTCGGAGCAGTCATAGAAGATAAAATATCTGGGCTAAAAGCTTTTGGCACAGGAATGTGGTCCGAATGAGGCAATGGTGTTGCGGCACTTGCAACACCAACGTAATTATACGATTTTCTTATCCTTTTTGCGGCTCCTTTATTCGCACATGCATAGCAATTCAATGGATTGTGACCTTCGCCAGGATTAGTCCAAGTCATTGGGATACCGAATGATATACTTTCACGTCTTCTATTTTTCCAATCCATTAGACGGTTGTAGCAGCTTTTACACACTATATTTGGCACCCAATTTTTGTTCACTATAACATTTTGGTTGAAGTACATCTCGTATATTTGAACAAAATCAGTACTGAAATTTCCCCTTTTTTATGTGTTGAGACATATTGACCGCAGCAGTAGCAAAAGCTATTTATATCTGGCTTGCACAGTTCCATATTCTATAACAAAATGAATGACAAAAATCGAACAATGAACACCTATTTATACTACGTATTTTTCAATATTTTACTGACGTTCTAAAACATGACCACACATGAATGTGGGTGCAATTTGTGTAAAAAAATCATGCAGGTAGCCAACAGAAAAAAACCCAAATAATTACAAAAGTGCACTTTCCTTTTTTCCTTTTAATTGTCCGCGCACATTTATGACCGTTTTTCAGTTTTTTACAGCAACCATAAAAATCAAATAACCTTTTGTTTATTACTTTTTTTTTAATTCTGAGAAAATGTAAAAGGTCATAAAAAAAAAACTGACACATACGAACGCGAAACCCTTTGAGGATTTTACTATACTGACCTAGTACCATCACCCTGACTTGGAATTTCTCACCCCCCCAGACAAAAACCCCAAAAATGTTCCACAGTGTTATATTTTCTGGTATGCGTTTTACTGTATGCGAGCTATCATAAAATATGCGAGGTATCATAAAATTTGCGTCATTATTTTTTTGCCAACCTAACATATCGATTTGCCAATGGAGCAACTGCGGCGCCGCACAGTTAACACTACCACACGTTACAATTAAAACGGCAGATTAGTATTTCCTGAATAATGTTTTTTGGTATGAGATTTACTGTATGCGCGTGCGCTATCATAAAATGTAGGGAGGTGTCATAAAATGTGCGTTATTACTCCTTTGTCAACTCAACATATCGATTAGGATTAGTTTTCCCTTGATTATATTTTCAGGTATGAGCTTTACTGTATGCGCGTTTTAAATAAAATGTGCGAGGTGTCATAAAATATGCGTCATTACCTCTTTGTCAACTCAACATATCGATTAGGATTGGTTTTCCCTGGATTATATTACCTGGTATGCGCTCGCGCTATCATAAAATGTGCCTCATTACTTCTTTGTCAACTCATCATATAGACTTTCCAGCGAAGCAACTGCGGTACCGCACAGTTAACGCTACCATACTTCACAGTGAAAAGGGCGGGGAGTTTCCTAGAACTAGATTAGTTTTCCCTGGATTATATTATCATAAAATGTGCATCAGAATACACAGGTAATATTACCACTGACAATGGATTCGCAATAATAACAATAAGATTCGCGAACAGGTCGAAGGTCGTTCGTTCAGGACCTTCCAACTGCCTGGTGTGTATAAAAAGTCTTTCGTGTCAACGAAGGAGCATCAGTCCTTTGTTTACAGTGTCAAAACAAAGACATTCAAGAATCGACCGCAACGATGTCATCTTCATCCTCTTTAACATACGCCCTGTACTTGCACCGCGAGCAACTAAAAAATCGTCAACACAGGACAATGCGTCTGTGTCACACAAAATTAATCCTTACCCACGAACTCATCTGTAAAGCTTTTACAAATATACGCAATTGCTCGCCCGAAGATGTGACTACAATTGACAGAGGAGTTGTATACAATAGCACTTTGCTCATGGGTTTAATCTGCTGGGAGCAGCAACAAGTAAATGAGAAACAAGCCAAGATGCAGCAGCAAATATTACTGAGCCACCAGTATGAGCAGCAACAAAACCAACAGCAAGAAGCGATCCAAAAGAAAATTTCCCAACACCAGCAGCAGCAGCAGGAAAAGCAACCAAAGCGGAAACGGAAGCAAAATTTTCCGCAGAAGCTAAGTCAGCAACCTCCGAAGAAACCGAAACGCAACAAAGGGAAGAAGAAACCCAACATGGAGCAGCAAAAATAGCACTCAATCCGCATCTGAGTAGTCCGTAATCCCCAACCAACCTGACAAAAGAACATATGACCAAGTCCCACTGTATATAGTCGATAGTAGATAAAAATTGCCTAATTTATCCTAAATATACTTCGTTCTTAAAATTATTGTTTATCTTTAATGTAATGTGATTTTAGTATTTCATTCGGTTCAATTGGCAATATAGAGGAATTTGGAGAAATTGGAAGCGTTACAGATGTGGTCAGGCCTGTGCATCATCGCAATGTAGGTACTGCGTAAAATATCGCTTCTGTTAGTGAAAGTGTGGCAGATAATCTGAATTTTTATTCAGAGCATAATGGCAGTATGGTAAACGACCTTTTTTGGCTTACAAGTAAAGATTATAAACTTGTGTGCTACGAAACAAACAGCACGACCGATTCTGGCTTTATTGCATTAGAAGTCTCCAGAAAGTAAAATTTCACGTTTTGGTGACGTCAATTCGTCACCAAGATCATGCGATTTGATGCTGTTTGACTTTTTGTGTGGGGCTGTGTCAAAGACCGTGTTTACGCGGATAATCCCCAAACGTTGAAGCATTTGAAAACTAAAATTCGTCAAGTTATTGCCAAGATATCGCCCGAAATGTGCGAAAAAGTGGCCGAAAACTACCACAAAAAGTTCCACTGCATTATAATGTAATAAAAGTTCCATCGAAATCATAGCCTTATGTGTGTTTTATTTAACTTTAATCTTGAAACCGAAAAATGGGTAATGCGATACGTTAAAAAGAGATCTCAGTTTTTTTCATATATTTTAGTGTGAGGAATGTCATTCGACAGCTCATCAAATAAAAAGAGTCGTAAATATGATTGGAAGTAATAAAAACCTTAGGAAAAGTACGGGAGTGATAATGCTACATATTGAGAAAGCTTTTGACTCCATTTGGCACGACGGTATAATATTCAAATTAAATAAATTCAAATTTCCAATCAGCCCACAAAAAATTATTACAAATTATTTTGAAAGATAGATATTTTTTAGTACAAGTTGGTAATGAAATTTCAACGTCTCGAAATATTCCAGCTGGAGTCCCTCAAGGATCTGTAATACTCGTATCTCCTATTCTATATTCCATTTATATATCCGATTTTGATATACAGTCAAATCAATCCGTTGCTTTTTATGCTGCTGATGCAGCTATCATTAGCAGTGGAAAGGTGTCTAATGCAATTATTAAAAGAATGAATAATAATATTTTGATGTTTGGAAAATAAAAGTGAACCAAGACAAAACTCAAGCTATTATATATCCTTTTAATAAATCGCCTAAACGTATACCTAGTGAAATTCTTTCAATACAGGGACCAGACGTACCAATTAAAAATTTTGTAAAGTACCTCGGAGTTATGTTGGCCAAGAAGCTGAATTTTAAAGACCATATTTGGAACGCCCATGATAAAGCACTAAACTGTGGCAGAGCATTATATCCATTATTAAATAAAAATCGTTACTAAATGTTGAAAATAAAATGCTCGTTTACAAAATGTGTATACGTCCGATAATGACGTATGGATGTCAGATTTGGTACTAAAACCAATCGTAGGAAGCTATAAATAATACAAAACAAAAACTTAAAACTAATTCGTAATTTACCTAGCATAACATATATGGTACATAATCATTGCAAAATAGAATATCTTAATACCACTTTCCACAGTCTAACTCATAGCTTCGGAGATAAATGTTGATCTTCAATACACGAGTCAATAAGGAATTTGTATAATTAATCTCATTCATTAGCTTTGCATTGAAGCTAATAGAATAGGCTGACTTAAAGTTCCTTTTCATTT
This sequence comes from Philornis downsi, assembly GCA_019455685.1. Taxonomy (NCBI): domain Eukaryota; kingdom Metazoa; phylum Arthropoda; class Insecta; order Diptera; family Muscidae; genus Philornis; species Philornis downsi. The sequence continues at coordinate 216,492 of JAHXMU010000240.1, forward strand.
TATCAGTTTTTTCTCTATCTTTTAACCTTAACCTTTAGAATAAATTATTTGTTTTTGTGTCAAATTAGTTTTAACTTGCTGTAATGTATAGGGTGTCCCATCGAGAAGGCAAGATTTAAATTTGGCGCCATTCGAAGTGTCATTGTTTGACATTTGAACAATTGTTATTGTTTGCTAATAGAAGGTGCGAGGTTAGTAAAAATGGAGCGCTACACAAATGAACAACGCATTCTCATTGTGAAATTGTTTTCCCAAAATGGTGAAAGTTTTGCGGCTACAGTTTGCAAATTGCGATCAATTTGGGGTCACAATAATGCTCCAAAAGAGTCAACTGTAAAGAAATTAATGGATAAATTTGCCAAAACTGAGTCTGTTAGTGATGTAAAGACAACAACGCGCCTTCGACCAGGTCGATCGACCGAAAGTGTCGCAGTTGTACGTGACGATGTCGCTCAAACTCCATCCACCTCAATTCGACACCGAGGTTAGCAAATTGGTGTCTCCAAATCCACTATGCAGCGAATTTTGACGAAAGATTTGCATCTTCATGCATAAAAAGTTAAATTGACTCAGGAACTGAAGCCAGCTGACCATGGACCGCGAAGGGAGTTCGTTAATTGGGTATTGGAGAGACAACATGAAGATGCTGATTTTGCCGATAAAATCATCTTGACGAGGCCCATTTCCATATTGATGGCTTCGTCGATAGGCAGAATTGTTGCATTTTGGGTGAGGAAAATCCTCTAGTGATTCACAAGAAGCAAATGCATCCTCAACGTGTCACTGTGTGGTGTGTATTTTGGACTGGAGGAATCATTGGACCTTTTTCGTATGAAAATGAGGCATGTCAAGCGCAAAAAGTCAATGGTGTTCGGTATCGTGAAGTGATAACCAGTTTTTTCGTGCCTAGAATTGAAGAAATGAATGTGGAGGGCATGTGGTTTCAACAAGACGGCGCCACATGTCATACAGCCAGAGAAACAATTCAATTGATGCATCAGTCATTTCCCGGTCGTGTTATTTCGCGTTATTTCGAATTGACTGCCTGGATCGTCGTGTTATTTCGCGTTATTTCGAATTGACTGCCTAGATCGTGCGATTTAACACCACTTCTTTGGGGTTTTTTGAAGTCGATGGTTTACGCGAATCAGGCGACGACGTTACGAGAATAAGTCTTAAAAGAGGAAATTGGACGTTGCATTAATGAAATACCGCAGCATTTATGCAAAACAGTCATTGAAAATTTCATTAAAAGATCGAGTGTGTGCCAGCAAAGCCGCGGCGGCCATCTGCCCGATGTGTTGTTCCGTACATAACCTCATTCTGTCTACTTTACGACATAATAAAGTTTCACGATTTTATTTTAAATATCTGTGTTTTATTTAAAATTTAAATCTTGCGTTCTTGTTGGGACACCCTTTATTATTAATGAGAGGGAATCATTTATGATGCGCTGGATACGAATTATATTTGGTGAGCTAAAAACACTCTGCGAATACGTGAGTACGAACACAATATCGTTTGAAATATTTGAAACTACACCTAATAAAATAGTAATATGGGCAAATTATTTCTCTGTTCCCATTGACAAATTTGGATTATAAAAATTTGGTTACTCATTCACTGTCCACTGTAGGGTTAAAGGAAAGGTTTTCTTATTGTTCAAAAGTTCAAACGATTTAATTGTTAATTAAAAACACAATACCAATATAAGAAAGAAACGCGCCAGATTGTATACTTATTTAAGACGTCACCTTTATTGTACGGGGGAGGTTATTGAAAAATGCCAGAAAATTCAAATGTTCACTGAAAAAAAAGAAGCTAAGACTGTTTTATAAATATGAGAAGAAAAATCATGCGTTTGAATGGACACGGATCAACATTAAGCAACGCCGTCAATTCAGTATCTTTGAAGGTTTTTCGTTTTTCTTTTTACGCGATCGGTAGTTAACATCAAAATCATCGTCTTTAAAGCGACGGAACCAATCTCGACATGTTGTTTCACTTAAAGCAGCATCTCCGTAAACGCTTTGAAGCTCTCGATGAGCTTCAGCCACCGTTCTCTTCGATTGAAAGAAGAAAATCAATACTTCCCGCACATGACGATTATTTGACACAAAATCATACATATTCGCACAACCAAAAGAATATGACGTCAAAAGAAAATCACTATTGTGTCGAGGCGGTATGTTTGCCATATGCCTAAGCTTAACTCATGATATTTAAGTTATGGCTAGCACATACAGTTGGCGCCATATATTGGCAAACAACGGGAACTTAGTTGCGCACCTAATACATTTTTGTTTAAATTGGGTTTAAACTGAAAATTCCATATTGGTTAGTGTTATCTTACAAAGACATATAATCTTCGAAGGAATATCAAACTTGATTATCGCTTCGTACCATTTTAGCTGCATCCAATTGTCAAATGCAGCCGCATATCTGATTAGTTGTAGATTTACCAGATAGAATAGATAGCTTTTGACTTTCAGATATCACACTGAATAGAACCTTACAAGCGATGAGTAAAGAAATTATATAGTACAAGTTTTACTTGACCAAAAAAAAAAAAAACGTCCAAACGATTTGGATGTGAGATTAATTCTGATTTATTATGTTCTTTCAATTTTACATTTTGGTTCTTAATAATAACTTATGCTATATCGAATCCCTTACAATGCATGGTTTAAGTTTCATTGTTTTTGCTTGTATGTTTCGTTTCCTGTTTGTAGTTGGGAACGAACAGTGTAAATTTATCAATATTGAATGTTGAAATTATTATTTTGGTTGATCAGCAAAATGTAGTAAGTATGTGGTAATATTTAAAATGAGAAGTTATTTGGAATCGCATTTGTCGTTCCAAATAATTTAGCTGAGTTTTCAATTTTATTTAACTTTTGGGTTTTCTATATGATCTCTATCTTCGATGTCGTAACATAAAGACTGATACAGCGGTAGTTAGCATACATATTTGCAGGATACATTTAGATTTCAATCATCAGGTATGCATTCGATGAAAAAAACATGCTTAGTAGCTGATACCTCCGCATAATCATTTCTGTCGCTTGCAGTTCCCGAATATTGACCTTTTGGTATAATTTTCGTGCCCTGTACGTGTCTCTTTACTTTTCAATATCCTCAAATTCACGCTCTTTCTACAACCATTTTTTTGCATTTTTTTTTCTCTTTTCCCTAAAGCGTTCACTCATACCACATCTTACAATCCTTTTCCTCAGATATGATACGACATTCTTCACTGTACTAGAGATTGTCTGAGAGTAGTTTTTAATCTCGACTATACGGTTTTTGCATCAGTTCCCATTGAATGTGGAGTATGCTGCCACTGTGCGTTAGAAACATTAAGGCCATTTTGTCGTATTAATTGATTACAGGAGTTAATTGGAATAGGCTGCGGGTACCTTAGCAATTGGGTGGTGATCGAAGTGTATATTAGCACCATGGATCATGTACATGTCCATGACGGTAGAAGCTTGACTTTCATCTATCACCACGTGATTAATGTAGTTCGTCGTGGCATGGCTATGACTTTGAGGATATTTTTGTATATCTTGAGGATATTTTTTTTATACTTTATTTTTTATACAATAAACATCGTGACCGATGTGCCAGAAGAGCACTTCGAGCAGTCGGTTAGTCGACAAGTTTTGTAAATGTTTTTCAAACTGTGACGTTTGGAATCGTCCTTTAACTGTAGGTACGGTACAGTGAATCTAAAAATGCAATGCGTGCAAGATCACTGAATGTGAGATGTTTCCCCATATCTCATACATGGGATGCAAGGAAATTTGTTTTTAATTAATATCGTTAATACCTTCTTCTAGGCACTTATAAAATATAAGGCGTAGTAAACAGAAATCCTCTATGCTTGTACGACATTGTAGGTTAAATTTATATTTATCAGTTAGAATGATATGATTTAAGTCAAATTTGCTCCATTTTGTTCGATAAATGGTTGCTATTCTGAAAGTGTTGGCAAAAAAAACTAGGATAATCGATTCTCATAAGTTTCTCGATTTTTTCACCAACAAAAACAGGTGGTAATCTCTTGGTGTCAGATTCGAACTAAAGGATGAATGCATAAGAATCTGCTAACCAAACTCCCGGAGCTTCTGACGAGCCACTATTGACGTGTGTGGTCTGTCGTTGTCTTGGTCGAACACAATTTCTCTCCTAATGGCCCCAGCTAATGCTCCCAGGTGACTGATTCATTTGGCCGTAGGGGAACTGTTTAAAGTAGACTCCTGTCAATCCCACCAAGTATACTATACAACTTTCCCCTGCCCTCAATACTGGCTAAGCCACCGTTTCCGCCGGATCACCGCAATTCAACCAAGACCTGCCTCTCGTTGTCGTAAGTAAACCTCTTTTCACCACCAGTGACCATTTACTTTAGAAATGTGATTCAGCAGCGATTCGCAGAAGGGACTTCAGTCCATGAGATTTTATGGAGATAACTCGTGTAGCATTCAAGTGGTTCGAAAAATTTTGTTGTGCAATGTTTAGCGTCTGCATACATAATGGTAAGATTTGACAGATTCCATTATGCTATAGAGTACTTTGAGTCGAAATGTTTACAAGTGGTACAAGCTTTTCACAGAAGGTCGAGAAGATGTGAATGACGACGCTCGCTCTAGACATCCCAGCACATGAACAATCGATGAAAATGTTGAGAAAGCGAAGAAAATTGTTATGGAGAATCGTCAAATCACAATTAGAGAAGTTGCTGAGGATGTCGGCATATCGGTTGGCTCATACCATGCAATCTTTTCGGACATTTTGGGCATTAAGCGTGTGACAGCGAAGTTCGTTCCAAAATTGCTGAATTTTGACCAAAAACAACGTTCGCTCAGGAATTATTGAATGACGTCAACGATGATCCAGATTTGCTTAAAAGGGTCATAATTGGTGACGAATCATGGGTGTACTCGCATGGTTATGACATCGAAAACAAAGCCCAATCGTCCCAATGGAAGAGTCCAGGAGAGTCAAGACCAAAAGTTCGCCAAGTTCGTTGAAATTTCAAGGTTTTGCTTACTGTTTTCTTCGATTACCAGAGCGTAGTGCATCAGAAGTTGTTACCATAAGGTTGTACGGTAAACAAGAAGTATTACCTTGAAGTTATGCGCCGTTTGCGTGAAGCAATACGAAAAAGAATGCCTGGAATTGTGGAAAAAAAATTCATGGCTTTTGCATCATGATAATGCATCTGCTCACTCATCTTTGCTCGTGAGAGATTATTTGGCCAAAAACAACACCGTTATCATGCCTCAGCCACCGTATTCATAAGATTTGGCACCATGCGACCCTAAGACTGAAGAGGCCCATGAAAGGAAGGCATTTTGCGACGATTGAGGAGATAAAAACCGAATCGCTGAGAGAGCTCTCAAGGACATATCAAAAAGTGCATATCTGAACTGCTTCTAGGTATGGAAAAAACGCTGGTACAAGTGTATTATATCTGTGGGGGGACTACTTTCAAGGAGATAAAATAGAAATTGATGAATAAATGAATATTTTTAAAGAAAAATGAAAAGTCACCTTATTTTTTGAATATATATTGAAGAAAATAATGGGCTTGTTTTTACGAGATGAGAAAGACTTATAAGGTATCTTTGGTCTCCTCTTATTTGTGCATAAATTAGCGTGATAAAAAAAGCATTTCGGAAGTTGAACCCTTTTTTTTCCATTGTATTACCTGAAAATTTTGTTGATAGCTTGTTTAAGTCGTCGAAGGTATTCCTTTGAACTCAGCGTTTATGCTAAATTGTTCAGTCATCAAGTTTCCATTAATTCAGAACAATTGAGAACAGTGAACTAATGCAAAGTGCCATATTAGAAGAATGGTTCAGTGAAATATTTGAAAATGCAAAAAATTAAATTTTTTTGAATCTCCAGCATTTAAGTTATTTTCAATTGTTCCTATACAAGTATGTGAATCCTTATTATTTTTTCTGCTTTGGTGCATATACTTATTTTCGATGGAATGTTGTTAGTTTTCTTTGTTTTTATACATACTATAAATTAAATACTATTCACAAAATTATTTTTAATTACATTTCACATATAATTATTTTACTAGGGTATACCACGTCAATTGTGTGTGGACACCGGTACTGTTTGATATCTTCTTCGATATGATTGATTGTTTAAATGTCATAGGTAAATGAATTCTCCATCATTGTTTTATGGCTAATTATGAGTCAGTTCGATATTTTCCCACACATCTGGCCAAATCTTGTTGATGATGGCAAACAAATATTGAATGTAATTAAATGTGTAAATAAAGTGAAGACGAGCGACAACTCAGTAAAAATAATAAATGTCTTCACGTTCCAAGCAATTTAGGTTAGACGGAGTCAATATCGGAATTGCAAAAATAGATCAAAAAGAAATCTATAATTTCATCACGATTGGAGATGTCATAAATGAATAAATGTCCGGGAGCTATGTTTGTATGTTTCATTCGGCTAAAGACATACAATATTAATCCCTATTAAAGTGAAATTCAAATGGAATTGATTGTTTTTCACATCGTCATTACGGCGCCATTACGCAGGCAATAAATGAACGTTTATGAAATACATATATTTGCTTTAATACCGGCGCGTCGTTTTAATACTAGCTTGGGAAAAGACTAAGTGTATTGCCAATTAAAAAATTGAAAAAAAATGGAGGAATGCCAACAAAGCTTTCAAATTTCTGTAAGAGGTGCAAAATTTTTTGTTTTCTCGCCGAAATAACAAAACAGCAAGCAAAATATTCTTAGAGACCTTCATGAAAGTTTAATTCCATTTCAGTTTTGATATTCTAAGTATGTTTGAAAACCATTAGAAATTTATTTTCGAATCATATTCGAAACGACAACTTACTTTTCTTTAATAAATTATTTATTACAGGTTAATAAGATAACTACAATTTTCTTATGATATTGCTTCAGCGTTAGATTGGCTTTATAGAGGCTAATAGGCAACTAAAAGCATTTATGTAATACTACCAAAACAAATATTAACATTTAAATATTTAATAATAGGAGAGATAAAAATAATTATGTTGGAAGCATTCCCAAATTGTCTATCAAATATTTTTTTAATTGGGCTTTAAAAGCTGATAAAAGTGAAGTTTCTTTCAAGTATACTGGCAATTGATTCTATTCAAATGGTTCAGCAAATGTACCACGTTGTTTGATCAACTCTAACCGACAAAACACGGCATTTAAATGCATTGCGTGACGAGTTGATCTTTGGGTGTATGACGTATTTCTATGAAAGCACGTTGTAAAGATTCCAATTCCATTTATAGATTTGTGGACATAAAGCAGAAATTGTTGTTTGCATAATCCCTTAACAGGTAAGACATTTGTGGCGTAATCTTTATATAAAGAAGCTGTACTGCATCCCATAGGTAGATTGAAAACAGTTTTTAATCTACCTATTTTACTGCGAAATTTAAATGCCAAAATGGGAACATGATCTAAGTCTAACAACGGCGGTTAAGGACATATAAAAATATCCCCAAAGTCATAGTCTTGCCACGAGGAACCACATTAATCACGAAGCGATGGATGAAAGGCAACACTTCGATCACCACCTAATTGCTAAGGTAAGCACGGCTTTAAGCAGAGCGAAAACCAAACGTACCCGTAGCCTACTCCAATTACTCCTTCAATCAATTAGTACGACAAAATGCCCCTAGTTTCTAACGCACAGTGGCGGCATACTCCACATTCAATGGGAACTGACGCAAAAACCGTACTTCGGGATTAAAAATTGCTCTCAGATAACCGCTGGTACAGTGAAGAATGTCGTATCATATCTGAGGAGAAAGATTGTAACATTTGGTATGAAGGAACGCTTTAGGGAAAAGAGGAAGCCGCTCTTCCGGCTTTTTAGTTGAAAAAAAATGGTTGTAAAAAGAGCGTGAATTTAAGGATATTGAAAAGTAAAGGGACAGGTACAAAGCACGTAAATTATACCAAAAGGTCAATGTTCGGGAACTGTAAGTGACATAGTTTGTTATGAGGAGGTATCAGCTGCTAAGCACGTTTTGTTTCATTGAATGCATGCCCGATGATTGAAATCTAAATGTATCCTACAAATATGTATGCTAACCACCGCTGTATCAGTCTTTTACTCATCGCTTATAAGGTTCTATAAGGTGTGATATCTGAAAGGCAAAAACTGTTTATTCTATTTATTCTGTGAGGGTTGTAGAGCTTTTAATAGAGCTTTCATGCATACACGAAAGGAAGACAGGTCAAATGAGAATGTATCAGAGACTGATATACCATTAGCTTTAGCTTTATATTTAATTTGTTCTTAAATTTGTACAAAATTCCAGACCCTGACGATATTTTGGACTTTAAGTCCATGAAGTGTTTATCCCACGACAGATTATAGTTAAAACTTTATAGTTATAGTTAAGACTTTATATATAAAAATTTTTATTATGACTCCCACAGCCGATTTAAAATTGTATTGCATTTGTTTTCTGTTTCAAACATCTAAAACGAAACTGCAAACAATTTTACTTTTGATTTATACAACTGAAAGGACTTTAGAAACATCTTTGATTTTGATTTAATTTATGAAACGTTTTGCTACATATCTATTTAGTTTTTTTTTTCGTTCTCAAAAAGTAAAGAACATTTTTGAATAGATGTGAAAATGTCTGAAAGCCTGGTATAGAAAATTCGGAAAATATATTATCATCGTCGATCATTTCCATCTTTCGTAATTCGACGCCATCGTTTCTTTTCTACCAAGTAACGAACATATATTTGATTTCAATTCTGATACAGATTAAGAAATAAAATTGCACAGAATTATATTTTCTTTTCAGGTTCTCGAAGCGAAATATAAATAATGGATGCTTCGATAGAGAAACAGAATCAATTTATGTTTCTAATTTCGTTTCAGATAAGGAACAAATCAATTGTAAGAGGTTAGTTGTTGTTTCGAATATTAATCAGAAACAAATTTCTAATGTACTTCAAATAAATTTCAATGTCATAATCGAAAGGAAACTGAATTTTCGTGAAGGCCATCCATCCATCGAACCATTCGATTTATTGTTATACTCGTAAATCCAGCAATTTTCGTGTTGAACATTTGATTGTTTCATTGAAATTATATTAAAGTTAATGGAGTTAAAATCTAAAAAAATGCAATACGTTCGACGCCAGCGTTTCTTTTCTACCAAGAAACGAACATATATTTAATTTCAGCTCTGATTCAGATTAAGAAACGAAACTGCGCAGAATTATATTTTCGTTTCAGTTTCTCGAATCGAAATATGACGGGGTTCCCAAAATTAGCCGACCAGACGTATAGATGGTGCAGTAGTTTCAAAAAATATTATTATGGTGAAAAGTATCAACCTTATAAAATATATGTTTTTAGTTTCAAGCTGCCAGGTTGTTTAGTATTTTTATTTGAACCATCAAAAGTAAACGATCTCAATGAATTTGCAGACATGAAAAAAATTGATCACCGTTATATAATTCAATATTTCTATTTAAAAGAATATATTAAAGCCAAGCTATAGGTATATTCCAATATTAAAGCCAAGCTATATTCTACTTTCGGTGAGGTCATCTTCTTCGTTTACGACTGTGAAATATTGGGTGACAGAGTTCAAACGAGACCGTACGAGCTGCCAAGACGCCTCATCGGACACAGTTAAGGAAATCCACAAAATAATATTGTATGATTGTCGGCTGAAGGTGCGTGAGCTACCTGAAATGATAGGCACTTCAAAAAGTGGTATACATCGTATATTGATCGAAGATTTAAAGATGAGAAAGCTGTGCGAAAGATGGATGCCGCGCTTTCTTTTAATAGAGAAAAACAGCATCGTGGAGATGTTTCAGTAGATAGCTTGGCGATGTTTAACCGTAATAAAGCCACACTTTTGCGTCAATGTATAACCTTGAATGGGATATAGGTCCACCAATTCACACCTGAGACAAAGGAACAGTCAAAGCAGTGGAATGGAATGGAAGAAGACGAAGACGGTTCCATTTTCTGAATTATTTATGTTAATTATCTTTAGAAAGAATTATCTTCAGAATGCTAATTTATTGCAGCGTTTAGGTGATAAAATTGTAGGAAATAGGCCGCATTTGGAGAAAAAGAAAAGTTTTGTTTTATCAAGACAATGCTTTAGTTCACATATCCACTACTGCGATGGCCAAAATTAATGAATTAAAGATCGAATTGCTTCATCAAGCACCTTATTCACCACGTTTAGCTCCCTCGGATTATTATTATTTTATTGCCAGACTTGAAAAAATGACTCGGTGGTAGAAGATTTGCCAACCATGAAGAGGTGGAGCCTGCGGTTGATGGCCATTTTAAGGAGTTTGCCAGTTCTTACTATAAACGGGATATTGAAGCTATTGAATATCGCTGGAAAAAGTGTATCGAGCTAAAGTTAGATTATGTTGAAAAATATAGAATATTTTTTACAAATTTTTTGTGTCTTCTTTGTTATGTCGTCTAGTTTTGGGACAGCCCTCGTATCTGTCTCATTATGTTTTGATAGAGAAATAGAATCAATTTAGGTTTCTAATTTCGATTGCTTCAAATGCAGCAATTGCAATACATTTTTAAATGAAATAATATGGGGTGATTTTTTGAGATTTAAGTTTTTCAGGTTGGCAGCGCTGGTTGGTAATGGCGTCCAAACGTTATCTGTCAAAGCGAAAAATGTACAGTATACTCTGCCAGTTCATCATGAAAATACTAACAAATGAGTAACGATTGCAAATCGTTGAAATTTATTATCAAAATTCGTGCTTTGTGAGAAATGTGCATCGTTTGCTACAACCATTTTATGGTCGTCATAATCGACCTGCTGAATCAACAATTCGTGCTGTTATCTCCAAATTTCGCACCAAATTTACTTTGTTGGACGTAAAACCATCGACTCGCAGGCGTAGAGTGCGTACCGAAGAAAATATTGCAGCCGTAGCGACCAGTGTTAATGATGATCGTGAAATGTCTATTCGTCGCCGTTCTCAGCGATTGGGCATGTGGTACTCAACCACAAAGAATTTTTTTCTGCCCCAATTGGCTGAGTTGAACTTGGTTGACATGTGGTTTTATCAGGACGGTGCAACACGCCACACTGCTCGTGAAACAATGTATATGTTGAGGGATGAATTTGGTGACCAGCTTATCTCTCGATTTGGCCCTGTGAGTCGGAACCCAAGATTTAACGCCTCTTGGTTATTTCAACAAGCCGAACACTATTGGAGCCTTACAGGATAACATTACAAGCGTTATTCGGGGAATACAAACCGAAATGCTCGAAAAAGTGACGAAAAATTGGACCTTCCGAATGGACATTTTAAGACGGAGCCGCGGACAACATTTAAATGAAATTATCTTAAAAAATGAAATGGCAAAGACCAATTTATCGATTCCAATAGAAAATCTTAATATATGATGCAAATTTCGGTGTTTCATTTGATTTTTAAAATAACTACGATAAAAAATCACCCAACATTAAGAAAAAGGAAATTAAAAGAAATGAAAATATTTTCTCCATAAGAGAACAGTATGAATTTACATTTGAGCTAGTCTAAGTTCCCAACCTTTTCCAGCTTCCCAACCTTGATTTCACCGACGGCAAATACTCAGTTTGCTTTATTCTCCACTGCAATGTTGGAGGATTTGCTTTATGTATTTTACGCGGTATGTTGTTGTATTCATCGGTTCTGTTGTCACTTTTGCTGCTGCTATTATTTGCTTAGCGGCGAAGAAGCAGTGGTCGATGGTACTTAACCACAATTTGGCGTTTTCAAGCATTTAAGCTTCCATTACCAGTAGTAGGAACTACTGCAGTTACCCGTCGACAAAAACGCTAATGGATAAACATGTTATTAAGTATTTGTTGGTTTTTTGTCTCTCTGCCGAGTTGGAAGTAAATTGTATGTACTTTACGAATGCGGATTCATACGATTTGTATGTATTGGAGACGATGCGGATGTATGTGTGTCTCATGCCTAAAACAACTTTGGTGGTTTTTGAGTCTTCAAACAGTTGAAAGTCCGTCCGTCTGTAAATGGCTGTGTCTTCTAGTAGTTACAGTGTTTAAATGCCACAACTTTCCGGGTAGATGAAATTGTGGATTTTTTTTAAATGAATAAAAATAAGAAAAATACTGGTCTAGAAGTTTAAAAGAAATCAGACAATGGAATCAAATCATAATCACTACAGTAATCGTTATCCAAACTGTAATCGACCGTGGTCCGATGGTTATGGATATGCGACTATCATTTTCAAAATGATGGCTTCGAGCTATGATATTTTTTTCATTATTTATTTATTATATCTTCAAAATGAATTGAACTAACAATAAGTTTTCGTATCTTAAACTAATAACTAATAATTAATTAAGTCCAACCTTAGCTGGACCAAAACTTATGGTCTACTCTTACTGCTGTTATTTGCATTCATCCTTCTAGCATTCGGCTGAAAAAAGTCGTATTAATCCATTTTAATCGCATGTATCCTCTGTAATTTAATATGTTGCTGGCTAGTGGATTTGCTGTCACATACCTCGTGATCTCAGTTTTCACCAATGGCGCGTTTAATATATGTATAATACCAGGGGCGGCTGTTATCATTCGTAAATAGTTTGGCGCCTTTGTATTCCTTCTATATTTGAAGCTGAGGAGTTGCCTCATAACTGTATACCATAGCAACATATTGGCTTTAAAATCGAGTTTGCAATCAAACTTAAGAGAGAGAGAATTTCTACCCACAAGTCAGTTTAGTTAAGTTGCTTTCAATTTTATTTGCGTTAATTTTGCATCTATCCTATATGTGGCATTTCCATGTGAGGCGCCGATCAAGATGTATACCAAGATATCTAACCACGGGATGGTGATTTATAGCGTCATAGCGTCATAGAAGTGTGATTAGTTTACACTAAAAAGGTATTAGATAGATTGGAATTAAAGACAATAGAATTTAGAGAATTTAGCCAATTCTTCTTAAAATCTGATCCCTTCGTTATAAAAAGCTGTTTCTTACCTCCTTTCAGGGGAAAGGTTATTGGCAGAATTTGATCTCGCCCACTTTTTTGACAAGATTTGGACCTGAATGTGGCTTGAAGTGATGTTTGGCATTTTTCAGTTTGGGTCGCAACGGATATCCTTAAAATCGCATTAAAAGCCTAACCATTAAAAATGTCAATTGAATAATGGAAATCGTCAAGTCCGCTCATCATGTAAGCACTGTTCCTAAATGTGCAGAGTGACGCATCAATTGCAATACAATAAGAAATTTAAATAACTTTTTTTTAATCAATGAACTCTATTTATATATTTAATTTTTTATTGTATAGAAAGGCTCATTTTTTTCGATATAACTAATTGTTTTTGAAGGTGATAGACCGCAAATAGCCTCCATGCTCATTCACGCATATGCGACACCTGATCGAAAAATTATTAACTGGACTGCTTCAATTCAGTCAAATTCCTTGGTTTCGTACACCTTTTGCTTAGGATAACCCCATAAAATAAGTCTGGTGCAGTCAGGTCAGCTGACTTTGGTCGTCAACGGAATACGGGGTTTCTGGGTGTTAACTTGTTTGGGAATTTTCCATGAAGCTTCGCCACAACCAGTCTGGATATGTGTGCAATTGCTCCATCTTGCTGGAACTAAATGCTGTTAAAACGGACACATCTTCGACGCAGTTCTGCGTAAAAGAACTCCTTCAACATCTTTAAAGAACGGTCCCCATGGGCAGTTTATGTGTATGTTAAGATTTTTTAGTTTAAGATTTTTTTCAAAATTTATAATAGCGATATCTAAGTCTTCCGACGTCCTTAGCGTATGTTATCGGAACAATGAGTACTGAGAAGTTTTTTACATTTTAACCAATTTATATTTGTTGAAAAAACCTCACGACGGGCTGCCGCCGTAACAAAAGCTTTATTTGATGTAAAACGGCTCAATAATATGTTCACTTAAGACTTCACTGAAAGTCCAGTTTAACAAAGTCCATTTGCTACAAAGAGCTACTAGCTTCACTGGAATACTCGGACATTCGTTTTCGAAACACTGTGCCTTATTGGCTGGCTTCAAATGTAATGTAGCCACTCTAAGTTATTTAAATTGCGCCGCGATTCTTCTTATTCTCTCCGCTCCGTTGATAAATTTTCTTGGCAAATTTTACTGTTTACCCACAAGTGGCTGTTTTGGCTGCCGTCTTTTTTCGGCTGCTGAATTATCTGTTAGTCTTTAAAGTTTTCGCTTGTTCCTCTTTCTGTACTCCTCGGTCAGGTTAGCTGATGATACGCTATTTGCTGATTACAAATCGTAAATGGCTTTTATATTTTTCTTAATTTTGCTTCAGCTACTGTTTGAAATTATTGAAATAACAAACACTAAATGACAATGACGCGAAATGTGATTGAATGGCAAATATTGTCGTTGTCGAAAGTGTTCGAAAGCAGAGTGTTCGAACAGACAGCAGATTTAATGGCTGTCGCATAAGGCTCACCCGCGTTAGCTGTTGTGGCGTTTGGTGGGGCTCTGCTATAAAATTCGGACAATACTCGTATATTTTAAATTTGGAGCATCTTAATAAATCAACTTGATTCCCTTTTATTTCATATAACCAGGTTCTTAATACAATGTGTAGTAGTAGGCTGACCATAAAAAAAATCAATTTTAGATTAGGTTTAGAAAATGTGGTTAGCAAAGTGTTAGCTTGTGCGTCGTCGAGGGTAAAGTTAAGGAAAGTGCTACAATTTGGACTTTTCTTCTTAAAATCTATTCGATTCCGAATGTCATAGTTTAAGAATCATGTACAAGACGATTACTAGAATACTCGAAGTGTTTGTTAGACCTATCAAGGTGACTGTCGCTCGCATTATGGTAGGTGAGTGTATGTGCGGGTTTGAACCTGCGATCATGCGAATGATGGCCATGCCATGGTCAGTCACTTAAAGCAGAATTAACTATTGTTGTTTTGATGATTTAGTGCTTTAATACAATTTTGAATATATTTGTAAACATTTTCTATAACATGGAGTGAAAGTGAGGTTACTAAAATGAAGCTTTTAGGTTTTAGTAAGCGAAGACTACATTTTTCCGCTTGTGTGATGTACAGCGCGACTAGTAGAATTGCTGTTAAGTACGGTGAAATTTATGTTTGTTGAGAGACGATTTTTTAATTAAATCATTCACTTACACTGGCTTGCAGATGGTACTCTTCTCCTGATTTTTAAGCTGACACTGACGGTGGGGTGAGGATAGAAAAAATCATTCCTCACTTTAAAGTAAATGACTCTTTTCGTAAAAACAACATAGAACCATTGTTTCCGCTTATCCCATAATCCCCCCTTTGTCTTCGCTTATCGCATAATCCACTTTTACTGACTCTTTCTCAATGTTAGAGAAGGTTGCAGTAACGTATTGTAGTTTTTGACAATGACATCAACATCGCCATTTATATTTGGCTTTTGTTGAAGTTAGTCCCAGTCGCGTTCACTGCAACTTTATTCGTAATTATTTCCGAAAGTATGCTGAAGAGGAGGTCGCATGATAGGCAGTTGTCCTCTTAAAAGTCTCGTTTGGTGTAAAATTGTACTGAAGATATCGTGTCAGTCAGTATCATTCTATAAAGACGTCAAGCTTCGTTAAAGTATCAAATTAGATCAAGGTTTCATTAAATGTCAGAGTATCAACACATTTAGTAGCTGGTTCTTTCCGAAGTTTCCGTTAGGATTTAAAACTAATGTAAAATGATCTTATCCGGTAAAGTGAATTATTACAGTCCTTAGGATCGAAACGACTTTAACCTATTCTCAAACTTTAAATGGGTAGGAACCTCAGCATTCTTGGTACAAAGGTTATGGATTTAAGTGGTAAGCAGAACTGGCGTTGCGGGATGAACCAAATGTAATACTACGGTGTCTAAGTTATAATCGACGAAAAGGTTGTATGTGTCGATTTATTTTTCTAGGGACTTCTTCAGTATTTGACGTAGTATGAATATTTGGTGAGTTGTAGATTTACCAGGTCCAAAGCCGCAATGCTAGCGTTCAATTTTCACTGATGTGATAAAAATTAGTTTTCACATCTCACACTCGACAGAACCTTATAAACGATCGGTAAAAGATGGACACCGTGATGGTTGGTGCTACATATTTGAATTATAATTATCGGAAATGCATTTCTGGAGCCAAGCCATGTTTAGAAGCTAATGCATTTAATTATTAGCTCATCGCCACTGTCTTTCTGCCGGCAGGCCTTTGCCTTTGTTGTTCTGAAGCTGTAATACTGCAGTGAGTACAGCAGAAAAGTTATAAAATTTAATAACTTCTCTATGGCAACACCTAAGCTCGTTTTTGTAGGCAGAGATAGTAGGTAATTGCATTAATGGCACTCTGCGTAAGCAATTGCGCTATCAATCATTTTATATTTTTTCTTTCAGACAGCTTTGATCACCCGTTGCTGGCATTAAATATTTATTTGATGTTGATTATCATTATTTGCAAAATATAGTAACAAATCAGTATCACATTAAGGTTCTAAAAAGCAAATCATAAATTATTCATTTTGCACTAGACATTTTGCAAACTTAAACTTAATAACCCTATTCGAAGGAAAAATTTCACGTTTCGCCTATGCGGGGAATGTCAGCGGCTGAATTTATGTCTTATTTACAACTAATTGTCATATGACTGCTGTTAAATAAATATATTTTACAACAATTTAACAATCGTTTAGTCAAGTGTACTTAAGATATAGTTACTATTATCAAGTTAGACAAGAATGCAATAATAAATTTTGCCACTGACAATGGCAAATGTACTGGGCATTGAAAATATTAACAGGGCGGATGTCTTCAACGTAGAAGTTTAATTAGAACAACTTGCGACTATGCCAATAAAATGATAATGGTTGTTTAGGGCGAAAATTACTTGAAAATACTTAAATTTAATAATAATTGATGATTTCATAAAGAGTAGTAACAAAATGCGAAGAGCTAAGTAAATAACCGTCACCTGTTGATACTCATACAAAGGTTTCTTAAATGTTTGATTGAATTAAAGTGCGGGTACAATAAAATCGAATGATAATTTCTCAAGCACAGTGGGCCGTAAGGAAAAGTTATACAAAAACGTGCTTCAAAAAAATAGTTTATATTTGTTTAGCTCACAGCGTAAACGCTACGGATCTGTAGAGATTGATCGTATGCGAATTGATAATCTGGCTCTTCGAACTTCAGTCGCTATGGAGTACTCCTTCCAATTGCACCTCTCATTGGGCGTCCAAGAGTTTTACAAAAGCATTGATTTGGCAACTATGACGCGGAAAGGATTCTGCAATATTGATCACTTAAATGAGACATTAAACTTTCCTCCATTTCAAATTGGCCAAAAAGGTCAAAGAGATCATTGCAACACAGAGAAAACCAAAATACGGTAAAAAGTGTGAAGAGTGTACATCAGTTTGCTAGTGATGACACGAATTTTTGTGTTTGGAGGCATGAAAGTGTTTTAAATGTCATCATTACACTGCTTGGAACATCATTATACCGTATATAGTTTGAAGAGACCGGTGTAACAGAAAGAAAACCAGAATCTAGGCGAACAATGTCATCAAGAAGGATAATAAATATGAATCAGTCTGCTCGTGACGACCCGAATTTTTGAATCTGGAGGCACGCAAGTGTTTAAATGTCATCACTACACCGCTTAGAATATCAATATGCCGTATTTAGTTTGAAGAGACCGGTGCAACAGAGAGAAAGCCAAAATCCAAGCAACTAGTGTCATCAAGAATGGTAATAAATATGAAGAGTGTAAATCAATCTGCTCGTGACGATCCGAATTTTTGAATCTGGAGGCACGCAAATGTTTTAAGTGTCATCATTACACCGCTTAAATCATCGTATTTTGCACAAAAGGTCTAAGGTTGCACCCCTACCAAATTCGATTGGTGCGAGAATTAGAGCCCTCGGATGCAAGTTAGAGGTTTGACTTTGTAAAGTTGGCAATTGAGCACATTTCAACATATCGTTTTCGGGTGATGCAGGTTATTTTCATCTTAATGGAAACGAATAAGCAGAGTTGCCGATACCGGATAGCAATACATCGGAAAGGTAATCATCAGGGACCCCTTTTGTAGCCTAAAGTGACCATATGGGCTGCGATCGTGACAACGATTAATTATTGGTTTCTACCTTTTTGCAGATGAAAAAGCATTTGCAGTTATATGGATGTATTAGATAACTTCTTGGTGACTGAATTCTAAAACTGTCCTGGTCATACCAAAAGTGCATAATTCCAGCGTGACCGACCGTGGTGCGATGGTTAGCACATGCGACTATCGTTGGCATGAACTCTGGTTCAACCCCGCATAAAGCCACCTATGACTATTTGAGCGGCGATCACCACTAACGAACACTTTGAGTGGTCAATCAACTTACCGATGAGTATTGTTAATGTTTCCCAAACTGTAACCTTCGGTCACGTCGTTAAGCTGTCCAGTTAAGTGAGACGAAAAATAGAATGCCCCTAAGCTTCCTAAATGTGAGAAGCTCCCCCAAGTCATATTCATGAAATGCAGGAGAACTTGTTTTGTTCGCTTGCATAGTTTCAGCAGGACGAAGCAACGTTACGTACGTCCAATACGTCTGGGTTACGTGTTCGGAAAATTGAACTCCAATAGAGGTGACATAAATAGGATTCCACGCTGTCCAGATTTAATCCCTTCGGACTATTTCCAGTGGTGTAATTCATATTAGCCATCATGGTTTCAAACTGCCGAATTGTCATAAGTTTTTACTGTTGCTGCAAAATTTTACACTTTGACCGATTGTGACGTGGTGAGCGGTTAATGTACACGACTATCGTTCGCATGATCGCAGGTTTAATCTCGCAAGCAGCTACCTATTAATATTTGAGCGGCCGTCACCTCAATGTGTATGACGAACACTTCGAGTAGTCGAGTAATCGACGAGTCTTGTAATTACTTCTCAGACTGTCACGTTCGCAATTGCAGTTAAATTGTAGGTCCCATTGAGTGAGTATATGTGTAAGCTCACTGAGTGTGAACCGCTCTCTGAGCTCTACCTTATCTCATTCATGAGATTTAAGAAAATTTGTTGTTTTTTTATATAAATTTTAAGAAATTGTGTATTTTAATAATTAATAAAATTGTTTAAATGTCTTCATTTTTAATAAATCCGCTAAATTTAAACTTTCTTTTGACACACCTTGTTTATTAAAGGATTGCAATTATACTCGTGCCTATTCAAAAAAAAAAAAAAAAAAATGCATCTAAATGAGCAAATATTCATTACAACTTGTGATGGGGAACTGATGAAAATTGTTAATCACTAATGAAACTAAAATAGACTTGCCATAGGAGGAAAGTTCTATTTCATGATGCCTCTTACCTATATATTTACGAATGATATAGGTGTAATGAAATTTCAAATCACATTTTCATTATTCAAAAGAATTGATTTTTTTTGCATTTTTATTTGTACAGGGTGTCCGTCGGGATGGTATACTACTTTGTTTATTTATTTGGAGCAGTCAAATCAGGCGACCGTGGAGGCCGATCAACATCACCATTTCCTGAAATAACTTGTTGTAGAAAGAGGTCTCGCAGTAATTCCATTGTAATCCTGGCTGTATGCGATGTGGCACCGCCTTGTTGATACCACATGTTAATCAAGCCCAAAGCATGCAGTTGTGGCGTTAAAAAGTTTTCAATCATTTTACGATAATCGCTCCCCATTGACAGTTACCGTTACGCCTTTTTCAGTTACAAAGAAGTGAGGTCCAATGATTCAATGGATGCAAAGGTGACTGATAAATAATTTGAGGAATTTCCATTGCCCAGAACGGACTACTCTGTTTATTCACATATCCATTCAAATGAAGATGTGCCTCGTCACTCATTATGATTTTTTCATGAAAATCGGGGTTGTCATGAGCGAGCTGTTGCATCCTATTGCCATACGTATTGTGGCATAAATGGTCTTGTGGAAGAAACTCTTGTGTCAACTGAATATTAAATGGAAACAAATGCAAATCGGTGTGTAAAATTGTGGCCAAAGTTGTTCTTTGAAGACCCAGCTCCTAAGCACGGCGTCGAACTGAGGTTGAAGGATTGTTTTGAACACTTTCTTGAGCAGCAGCAATGTTTTCAGACGATTTTGCAGTACGTTGTGGTCCATGCTTGGCCCTATCAGCTACAGACCCTCTTTCTTGGAAATCATTCACGATAAATAGTGCGTCTTGTTGGCACGTTGCTTCTCCCAAAACTTGCACGTAACTTTCTCATCGCCACAGTAATCGATGATTGATTTTGATGAAATATTTTAACGATTCAAACACGTTGGTTTATTGAATATTTTTCCATAATAAATTTGTCAGCGTTAGGTAGGCACTATATTAGAAGGGCACTTAATATTTCGTAGGGCCGAAGTTAATATAATTTCTACCAAGAATTGCAGTACACAGCTTTGGAAAAGGACATTCTTAGCGACATAGAAATGTATATAAATAAAGGAAAATAAAACCAATTTTTTAAACACTTTAATACGGTGGTTTTGAAACTGGTTCAAAACTCCTTCATTGGAAGTGATAAATATCCATGGGTTCCATCTTCAGAAGTGGTGAAAATGCGATTCTTTGTCATATAATTGTCTACAAGATATTTCAAATTTAGAAGATTTGTAATCTCTTGTGCACTCTACGCTTACATGGGGACTTGTCCTTATACCTCTTCTCATTTCACATTTCAGATTAGTGTTTTGAATATATTAATTAATAAGTAAATGAATTGGTTTATGTAAAAACAATTGAAACGTTATTTAATTTTTACATGTTAGCAAAGTTGACTGTCATTGCTTAACTAAAGTAGATTTCGTTTTCGCCAATTAAACTTTTGCTCAAACTTTGGTACAAACTCAAACAAAAACTGTCTTTGGTAGGGCTAAAAAAGAACATTTTTTCGGAGAGAGTATGAGGTGTTTCCAAATTTGCAACAAAAAGTTTTCTAGGATGTACGTAAATATGAAACATGTTTACTTTTTAACCGTTTATAGCAGGATGAATCATTACCCGATCGAGCAGAATTTGTTCATACGAGATCGTAAGTCGTAAGGCGTATTCTACACATTTTAAAAATTATTTAATTGAGAGGCACGCTAACATGTGCCTATTGCATGTATTCGATAGTGTTCCAACTTTTTCATTTTATATCACACATCAGCGGTCACTAGACTGCTTCCGTTTACAGTGTTTAGTTTGTCTACACTTATAAGACATGAAGTTTTAATACTTTTCATAGCGCTGTGCAATCAATTGTATATTTAATGAAAGTCGTTGGTTTTTAAACACCCCCAATAAAAGTATTAATTGAAAGTGATCAATCAAATGATAGTCACATTAAGTTGCATCAGATACCACCGCAATCTGCCCTAGCAGTAGGTACTAAATTACAAAAATTACAAATCGCCAGATAACAACTGCGAACACGTAGCGTTCTAAATTCCCTGCGCCCGTCGTTTCATGCGTTTTGTAGTATTATTAATTGAGCTAATATTGGATTTCTTTATCATTACAAGCCAATCAGTTAGTATGACTTTCTACATGCCCTCCGTCATACCAAGGAGTGGGTCTATATTAAGTTAGTCATTTCATTTGTAACAGCTTGAATAATAACAAGAATATACCTATATATGATATTAGGAGATCGTTAATAAAAAAAATTTTTATTTTTTTCCAAAATGCAACACTTAACATGAATATAACGTGGTTAATTTTGAATTTGGCGGCTAATGGATACATCAAAGAAATCTAAAAATTTTGAATCGTACTTTAATCCAATATAGTCCAGTTTTCAATAAAAAAAATTAAAACGAATGATTTAAAAGAGCTGGCGAACAATAAAACTTTGAATGGTTGAATACAAACATAATCGTACAAGAATTTTTGGTGTTGAATATGTGCCAACATTACGGAAAAGATAGGAAACAAATTAATAATTAATTGAATTATAAAAAGAGTATTTACGATGTTGGGAGTTAACTACAAAGTTTCGTTAATATAAAAAAAGTTATTTTTTTTTTGCAAAATGCAACACTTGACATGAATATAACGTCATTAATTTTGGATGACTGAATACAACTTTGGATGGTTGAATACAAACATAACCGTACAAATATTTCTGATGCTGAATGTGTAGGTTATCCCATTTGTGTCAATATTACAGAAATGATGGAAAACAAATCCAATAAAAGGAAATTAATTATTAAACATAGGATAAGGATAGGAAACTCGTGATACTGCACTCAATGAATTTCTCCTGGGGTCTGAACGTATTTTTTTATAATAATAATGGAATATTACAAATATTTTTTACAGCCTTTTGTGCATTCATTCTACTCTTACAGAATGAACGGGGCAATCATTCTGTTCTGTTCCTGTTTTTTCTTGTTTTTCCGATATCAATTTTTTTTTTTCCTTAAATTTATCGTATCCAACAAACTTCATACAAACTACGCCTCAGCGCCGCATGGCATTACAGAGGCTAGTTGCCAAACTAAATACATCAAAATTATTTGTACAGGGTGTGTGTCGGGAAGGTATACATACTACTTTGTTTTGCCGCCATTTTGGTAAACATTAGTCTTGACAGTTCATATGTGGCAGTCGTGAAGTAGAGACGTGTTTTAATCGTCACAACATTTTATCAAAATCAAACATCGATTACTGTGACGATGAGAAAGTTGTGTGAAATTTTTGGGAGAAATAACGTGCCAACAAGATGCACTGTTTATCGTGTAGTGAATGATTTCGAAGAAAGATGGTCTGTAGCTGATAGGGCCAAGCATGGACGTACTGCAAGATCGGCTGAAAACATTTCTGCTGCTCAAGAAAGTGTTCAAAACAATCCATCAAACTCAGTTCGACGTCGTGCTCAGGAGCTTAGTCTTCAAAGAACAACTTTGGCCATAATTTTACACAAGGATTTGCATTTGTTTCCATTTAAGATTCAGATGACACAAGAGTTTCTTTCACAAGATCATTTACGCCTCCTCACATATTCCAATAGGATGCTACAGCTCGCCCTTGCCAACCCCGATTTTCATGAATAAACAGAGTAATCGGTTCTGGGCAATGGAAATCCCTCAAATTATTCATCAGTCACCTTTGCATCCATTGAAAGTGACAGTCTGGTGTGCAATTTGGTCAGGAGGAATCATTGAACCTTACTTCTTTGAAACTGAAAAAGGCGTAACGGTAACTGTCAATAGGGAGCGATATCGTGATATGATTGAAAACTTTTTAACGCCACAACTGTATGCTTTGGGCTTGATTAACATGTGGTATCAACAAGGCGGTGCCACATCGCATACAGCCAGGATTACAATGGAATTACTGCGAGACCTCTTTCTACAACAAGTTATTTCAGGAAATGGTGATGTTGATTGGCCTCCACGGTCGCCTGATTTGACTGCTCTGGACTTCTTTTTGTGGGGATATCTGAAAAGCAAGGCTTATGCAAACAAACCAGAAACGCTTGAGCAACTTAAACAAAATAATCGTGATGAAATTAATGAAATACCGCGTGAAATGTGTGAGAATGTAATGAAAAATGTTCTCAAAAGGGCTCACATTTGTGAGGCTAACAGAGGCGGACATTTATCTGATATTGTATTCAATACATAATTGCCGACATTAAATGAAACATTTATCAATATAAGATCCATTCCATTAAACGTTAAACAATGTCGTATACCTGCCCGACAGACAACCTGTACAATAACCGTAGTCTTAATACAAACACATTTATGGAAAATCTAATTTCTTGACATGAACTTTAATATGAGCTCAAAATTCATACCAGAAGCTCTTAGATATTTTGCACTAAATACGATTTCATTGACGATTTAAGTAATGAAAGTGTTTCCAATGATTTTAACTGTTGTGGTAAAATATTGTACTGGCTACTACCAGAATGTTCTTCTACTCTCAAATTGTTGAAGATATACTGATTTCGGGAAAAATTTATCGTGTGATGGGCAATACTGCATTTGAAACAGATATTAGCAATTGTAATTGATAACAACCATATATTGGCAAAACTGTTGGAAAACATCTATACAATAGGAAATTGGCAAGTTCGCTACAGCTTTTAGTGATTTATTCTGTTATCATTGGAGTGATTTTAATTTAGAACTCTTTTTATAACCATATTCGTACATGATGGCTAAATAGTTATAATGACTTTGATTTATAGCTTGAAATATTTGAAATTTAGTATTTCGGTTAAATTTGTTTTTAAATTTATACAATAAACCTATGCCAGGTGATACTGTAGACATCAGATACTCTACAAGCAGTGTTCAAGAAATATTACTTTGAAAATATAATCCCAAACATTTAACTGAATTAACTTCTGGAATTTCTTCCCTGTCTACGTATGTACTAACGTTGTGGTTGAGTCGATAATGTGCTATAAATCTAATCAATTTCGTTTTATTTGGATTAAGGAAAAGTTTATTAATACGCAAATTTTCTATTAATAGACTTGTTCCTCGTTCTGTGTAAGGTTTCACGGCCATTTCATATTTACATGGATAAAAGTAGCAATATCATCAACGTACACAAACAGTTTACCTGACAAATTAATATATTTCAAGTCATTTATAAAGGGTGGCGCATAAGTAACACTAAGATTTGGTCAGTGAATAAATTTTCCGGTTAAATCTCTTTTTTCGTCTTTTCACAAAATTAACTAAGTAGTACTTGTGAAATTTATGATGGAATGGCTTAGCACAGAACAAAGAACCAAAGTTGTTCAATTTTACTTTGAAAGTCAGCATTCAATTATTCAGATCATATCAAAATTTCTTTCATGTTCGAAATGGTCCTAGCGCTCCAACAATTTACCGATTGGTTCAGCGTTTTGGGCAACAAGGGGCTGTCTGTGATCTTCCGCGTGCTGGAAGACCTCGTGCAGTTCGAAATGAAGTGACCATTACTCGAGTGCAAGCAAGTATTTGAGGAAAACGCCGAAACTTCCAACAGGCGATGTTCTTAGCAGTTAGAGATGTCTAGGCGGTCTTTGCAAAGAATTTTACATCTTTTCCCATGTAGGATGCAATTGGTTCACGAGTTAAAACCAAATGATGCATAAGAACGCATTCAATATAATATAGTCGCCGTTAACGTTACTTATGCGCCACCCTTTATAAAGAAAAATTTATTGTGAAATTGGCATTCAATTGCAGTTCATGCTAGAGCATTAACTTATTTTCCTTATTATAAGCATGTGAATTTGTAAGAACGTCCATTGAAAGAGAGGAGAAATCTTCAGACAATTTTGCGACTTTGAATACTGTGCAAGAAATAACTGCTATTGTACTCAATCATCTCGTTGTGCACCATGTTCCAAACTTTGAAAAGTTGAGTTTCAGCTAAATATGCAGCTTAAACTTTGAGATGATCACCGATCGACCCTTAAAGCGAATTATTTACTTTATATATAAAGTATATCTGCTATACTTTCGTTATAGCAGAGACAGAAAAATCTGATTATGCTGTAACTAAATATTTTGTAATGCAGTTTAATGAACGAGATAATCCAAACTGGCGAAAAAATCATTTATAGCTTCCTTAAAATTAATGTGTAAAGTGTGTTGAAACACATTTGTCTTCTGGTTTCTTTTTCCAATTCGTTACGCATTCCAATGGAGTTCTAGCCAGCCCCTTTCAAGTCGCCAGTCAGGTTAATCATCGAAGAAATTTTATGCCGGAAGGCTTTGGTCCACCTGCATAGTATGACCCAGCTTATGTATTCGACGAATTTCTACGAGTATAAATAAGCTTGATCACATCGATGTCGACATACAGCCCATATATTTCATAATTCATCGATCCATCGATGTCGATGCCTTGCCTTGAATATTTGCACAACAAATAAAAGGTAAAGACAACGATTCAAATCGGGTCACACATACACAAATGATCGAAAAATAAGTACATCTGCTTATTTTTGCTTTATGTTTAATTTTAGTTACTTTGACGGAAAGTAAATTTGGCAATCCTTTTTTATTTAAATAACTTTAATATGGTAATGCCTATAAAAGTAAAAACAATGCTGGGGCTTCTCCGTTGTTTTCATTGTGAGTTAGTTTTGTTCAGGTGTGATTTCAGTACTTGGTCAAAATAATAAATACATAGCTCAATTCTTTAATGGTTTTCCAGTTCACTGTAGTATTTTTGGAAAGGCTAGTTATTTTACTGTTGTTTATCTTTATTCCTAACAAAACATATAGTAAAAAAATCAGCCATGGGCAGAAAAAGTTATTTTTCTCCGGAAAGAAAAATTGTTTCAAGACTAAGAGAAAGTGGTCAAAGTCATCGTTCTATATCAGAAACTATGAATCGGTCACTACCTTTGGGCAAAATGCTTTAAAGCCTAAAAGGAACGTCAAAACTCGCGGAAGACTCAAAAAAAAAAACTTCAAAACCAACAGATATCCGTATTGTAACACTTGCGAAGAAGGACCCGTTTGTGTTTTCAAGAGCGATTTCAGCAGAAATTGAAAATGTAATGTAGGGAATTCCATGTTCGCTTTACAAAGAAGACGGTCAAGCACGGGTGTGCCAATATTATGGTCTGGGGTTGTTTCTGTTGGAAAGGTGTCGGTCCGATACATCGAATTATCGACACTATGACCAGATTCCACTGGAAAGACGGCTTGGAAAATACGATGCTGAATTAGGCTGTGGAAAGTATGCCTCTTAGATGGACATTCCAGCAGGATAACGATCCGAAGCAAAGAATGGTAAAGAATTGGTTCCAAGGTAATAATGTTGCCCTTCTTGACTGGCCAAGTCAATCTCCGGACTTAAATCCAATCGAAAAACTCTGGGGAGGAAGGACAGGAATTGGAAAGGAGGTTCTTAAAAATAAGGATCAGTTATGGCATTTTGTTCAAAAAACTTGGTATAAAATACCAGTAGAAACCTGCTGGAAGCTTATTGACAGCATGCCAAAAAGAGTGAACAAAATAATTGAAAATAAAGGTGGACATATCGGCTTTTAACGAAACTTAGCCAATTTAGCAGAAAAAGTTTGATTTTTTTACTTTTTTGCTTATTTGAACTAAATGTACTTATTATTTTGTCCAATGTTTTTTGATTATAGGGTGTGCTTATTATTTTGGCCATATGTGCATGCAGATTGTTCTATAAAAGACAAAACAGAAACACCAAAAAAAAAACAATAATCACTACTACTTAGAATTCGGAGTTGGTTCAAATTTTGATCTGAACAAATGAACACGACAGCAGATTCCCTTGCATCCCATGAATGAGACACGGGAGAGCTTCCCACATTCAGTTAGTTTACATGCATGCTGTTTTTTAGGCTCACTCAACGATACCTACAGTTAAACGACGATTTCGAACGTCACAATTTGAGGAGCATTTACAAGCCTTGTCGATTACTCGACTACTCGAAGTGTTTGTCACACCTCGAGGTGACCGCCGCTCAAATGATAATAGGTGGCGGTAAGCGGGATTGAATATCGCGGCACGGTCGGCCAAACGAATATAATATTGGTTCATAATAGAAGGACGTTATTCTGAGGCGTGTTGCGACTGCATCCATGTGGTCCTCTTCAGCGAGCGTGGGTGATC